>JARHVA010001217.1:835000-1020000 GCA_037957365.1 Torreya grandis | reverse complement strand
GTTGAAGTAGGAACATGTGCATTACCTTTGGTAGAGGAGGCAATCCTTCAAAATTAGAGGCTAATCCATATCAGTGAGAAAGGTTTGAATTTGTTGTAGACTAAGAATATGGTGAAATGGATGGGAAATTTCCCTTGGATTTTGAATTCTATGAGCATTGCATCTATGAAAAGTAGAGTTGGCTAAAGTTACCCAAAGGTGCTGTAGTGATAAGTGAAATATTGTAAGTGATCCACAATGATGTGTTTGGACTGGTGGACATCCCATCATTGAGAAAATATCTATTATATTTTAATTTCATATATAACTATACTTGTAATACCTGGATATACTTCATCCTAAATAAATATGAAGTTATCCATAAATTCAAGAAGTTTAAAGATCTTGTGGAGAACCAATCAGATAAGAGGATCAAGGTGATGCACATGGATAATGGAGTTGATTAATGTTCCAAGGAGTTCAACAAATTATACATACATAATGATATTCAAAGACAAAAGACCAATCCATACACTCTACAATAGAATAAAGTCACAAAGTGGATGGGCATTACACTAACAAACAAAGCCTAATGTATACTGAGTGGTGTGTATTTGGAGTATAAATTATGGGATGAAATAGTGGCTAATTATTATTAATTAGTAAACTAATCATTGACATTATATTTAGCTAAAAAACTTCGTAATAAACATGGATGGTAAAAATCCATGCTTGAAACATCTACACATTTTTAGATGCGATGCATACTCTCATATCCTAAAGGAAAATAGGTCAAAGCTTGACTCTATGTCTGTAAAGTGCATATTAATTAGGTACGGGGGTGGTGTCAAATGATATACAATGTGGAATCCATAGATGCATAAGGTTGTCTACATCCAAAATTTAATATTTAGAGAGGTGCACAAAGGTATTGTGCATGGAGAACCAAATTAAGAAATGGAAAATATGTAGGTTGATGTAAAATATGAAGAGGTGGTGTTTGAGTATGGTGTGATGAAAAATGAGTCAAAATAATAAGAGGATCCAACTAATACTACTCCAAGAAAATTAGAATGGGTGCACAGAATGCTTGAAAGGTATAGCCCTCCAAAATTTTATTTTGCATACTTATTATTTATGACTAATAGAGATGAACCCAAGATGGTGTGGGAAGCTTTAGGTTGTATGGAGATCAAGTCTTGGTAGATGGATAAGAAGGAGGAGATGGAATCTCTAATAAATAATGAGACTTGGGATTTGGTGAAACTACCTCCTAGATAAAAACCTATAGTATGCAAGTGGGTTTTCAAAAGGAAGAAGAATGTGCATGTAAAGATAGAGAGGTTTAAGGCTCATCTAGTGGAAAAAGGATTCCATCAGATTGAGGGTGTTTAATTTGGTGAGACCTTTTCTCTATTTGTAAAACTAACATCAATCAAGTTTAGTTTATCTATTGATACTACGTTTAATCTAGAGATAAAAAAAATGGTTGTGAAGACAATGTTCTTTCATGGAAATCTAAAAAAAGAAATATACATGGCATAGATTGATGGATTCAAAGTAAAATGAAGAGAGGATTTGGTATGTATACTATAAAATTCCTTGTATGGATTGAATAAATCACTAGAATGCAGAATTATAAGTTTGACAATGATGTGGTTGGACTTGGGCATGTGCACAATAATGCTGATCCTTGTGTCTACTACAAGGAAGAGGGTGATCATTTTTTCATCATAGTCCTTTATGTGGATGACATGTTGGTGATTAAAAATGTCAAGGAGATTATCAAGCATGTGAAGTCTCAAATGTATACGTAGTTTGAGAAGAAATATCTTGGTGCTAGAAGGTTCATCTTAGGCATGTAAATCAAACAGGGAAGTGTGAATAAGAAACTTTGGTTAGACATCGATGCACACCCATTTCCTAGTTGGTTAGAAACTATAAACTATGCAATGTACATAGACTCAAGAGGAGTTGGAGGACATTAATCAAGTTCCATATGCAAGTGTGGTGGGAAACTTGATGTACACAATAGTGTGTACAAGACCTAAAATTGAAAAAGTAGTGGGAGTAATCAGTAGATTCTTGTTAGATCAAGGTAAGGAGCACTGAAAATGATGAAAAAGATCTTAAATTATCTATGAGGAATATCTAATCATGATATCTAATATTGGGATAAATATGATGGAAGCAATAATTTGAGTTTAAATGGATTTGTAGAGTCTAATTGCATTAGTGATCTTGATTTCCTTAGGTATACCAACACGTATATCTTCAAATTATTTAGTGGTGCTATAATATAGATGAGCAAATGATAGTCTAGTGTGATCATATCTACCACCAAAGCTAAATACATCACTTCTACTCATGCAAGCAAGGAAGTAGTGGAGCTTCAAAGGTTGTATTGACTATTGGGTTTTAGTTAACCCTAAATTGAGATGGATCAATATAGTAAAGGATTAAGAATATAGAAATTAATAAACACAAGGGTGATATATATATATATATATATATATATATATATATATATATATATATATATATATATATATATATATATATATATATATATATATATATATATATATATATATATATAACAAGCCAATTAATTGAAAAATTATATAAACAATATTTTAAATTTAAATACTAAGATATGTTAAAAATAGAAAGTAAAACTTATTGATTAATATTGTAATGAATAAAAAATAAGAGTACTTAATTGGTTTACTATAAGCATACAAATTTGATATGGAATAGGCTGGAAGTAGATTGGATCTAGATTTTATATCAATCATTGGATTTTGAAAATTTGCACTTATGGCTTTAGATGCTTGCATCGGATTTGGATGGTTGCATCAATGCACCTGTCTAAGTTGGGTGCAGGTGTCTATTAAGCAATATTTATTATATATAGATGCAACCACTTGGAACCTTTTGGGGTTTTTATTTCCTTTATTCTGATGTGTTCATATCATGTGCATAGGCTATCTCTCTTTGCCAATTGATCAAACCCTAACTTCCTCACCCTTGGAGTGACTATGGAAAAAATGGGTTAATGGGTACATGGTGTCGATATAGCCCATGAACCCTCTATCAATGGGTGCTACCTACATAGCCAGTAATTTGAATATGGCCTCAAAATTATGTATTTATCCCTTATGTGTTGACTTGTGTGTGTGTAAGGATGCAATGGGTGATAAGCAAGTACATAGAGTGACCTAGATTATAACTTAAAAAATATGGTTCATGAGATGCTCCTTCAATATTTAAAATTTGTAGATGGGTTTTCCCTCTAACCAATATTGAAATAGGAAGGAATAAAAGTAAGTATTTCTTAAGAATGAACATCTAGATTATGCTTGATAGAACATTGTTATTAAGTTGCCTTGTGAGCTTCTAGGTCTTTGTGTGGTGATAAATGAATGAATATTGATCATGAATATATACCAATACTTTTAGGAAATATATCACATTAAAGCACTTAAGATGACCACAAAGACATGCTACAATTGAAAATTTTATGAATTTATGGAATTATACACTTAGTTTGTCACAAGACACTTGTGTCAATGTAGGTGGCTGGCTGGGATACAAGTGTCTAGGAAACTAGAAAACATGTACATGTCCAAAACTTGTAGAAGATGATAATAAGTAAGTTTATATCATTTTGAGAAGCATAGAAGGCCTGGTCATCATAATAACATATGGATGGAATAAGAGATAAGCAATAGGCACAAGAGATAGTGGAAATGAGCCTTTTAGTAGTGGGAAGGTCTAGGAACTAAAGGGTACAACCATGAGAAGTACTTTCCAATTATACAAGACTAAATTATTATATAATTCAAATTTAGTATATACATTTGCCCTACTTTAATCTATCAATGAAATTTATAGTTTAAAGGAAAAGAAATATGGGTGTATATAACACACCTTGTCTTTGTGTGAGTCTAACTTGAGTGACTTTATGGCGACTGACCTAAAACCAAGATCATGTTACAATATATAATAAGTGTATATAATATGAAATTGAAAGCATTTGAAATGTTTGAAATTAAAGAGAAAAAGGTTAGGAGTACACCTACGTATCGATGCAACTATATTACCTTTTGGTAATTTGATTTGAAAATATGTTTAATTATGAATCATTAAAACTGATATTAGTACAAATGTAAAACCTGCAAGTGCATATATGTATAAATATTGGAGGACAACCTACCCCCAACCTTAGAGAAAAGGTGAGTTGCCACTTGAAAATTAAAGTTAACTCAACCATGTAACCCAATGATACTTATAACTTGGTGAGCATGACTGATCCAAGTCATGTCACATCATAAAAATAGTGAGGGTGAATGTTTTTTCACTCCATCTTATAAAATTGGAAATATTGAGTGATTTAATTACCTCAACCTTGTCAAAAGTGAACTAACTACTATAATAGATTGACTTAATAATAATATATAAAAGTCCATCTTGGTGTATGCTGAAGTCCATAAAAGTATTTAAATTGTGAAATTGATTTTGATTTTGCAATTTAAGATGCCCTTTGCATGGCATATGTACCTCATATATGTCTCAATATGAAATCTGGGTATAATAATGCTACTAATGTATAAAATGCTGCCATAAATGTGTATGAATCATATAACTATGAAATTTGGCCAATTTGAAATTTGTATAAGTGCAGAAGACATGTTACCATGACATGCCCCCACTATAATCTAAAAACTCTGAGAACTGATGCAAATGGTGATAACATGTTTCCATAACATGCCCCCATTGTAATTTGAAAATGCTGAGTATTAAATAAGTGTGGAGAACATATTTACCAAAACATGTCCCCACTAAATTTGAAACTATGAATAATGTGGAGGTCATGCCTCTATGACATGCTCCCATTAATATGCCACCCCTTTTGAGGTGATGGGAAGTATAAATTGGTAGTTACATGACTTAAAAATGTTAAGATAACTGTATAATCTACATATGGATCATGTAGTATATAGAGTGGCATGTCTAGGTAGATATAACAGTGAGGTACATAGTATGTGATTACATCAAATCTTAAGATGTATGATGTGAATCATGGAAATATCTAGATAGTAACAATATAAGATCAACAAGAAATAAAGTATACACACACACAAGAGAACTCAAAATCAAATCAAAATATAATGGTCTAAGTAGACCTAAAATAAGGGGCATATTCAAATGCCACACAATCAAAGGGACATGACTTAGTCAAATGTCCACAAGGCATAAAATGTCATTAAAATGTCCACAATTAAATAATGACATATGCAAATGTCTAAATAGGCAAACATAGGCATGGGGGCCACAAGAAATGGAGCATATTCAAATTATAAAACAAGCAATGCAATAACAAGCAAGACAAGACACTCAAGGAAGTACACAAAAAGAAAACACAACATAAATGACCAACATAACATATCATACTAGCCCCTAGATATATATGTTTGTAAAAAATATTAAGTAGAAACATATCAAGTACACTAAGAAAGATATAAACATGGATAAAGGTATGTGTAAGTATATAAGCTCAAACATGATAATGGAAAATGATCATAGAATAATGTAACCTAAATATATCTTCATCAAATAACCAGATGCCCCAAATTTACATATGGCATGAGTAGAGGTAAGGCCTAGCATCTGAAAGTGCGTAGATCATGTGCCTAGGTATGCCTATACCACACTCAAAAGATGCATTAAACATATGTGTATATATAAATAGATTATGTGCTATATACCAATGAAACTAAAAGCATAAATGCCAAGGAGATAATAGGACATGTAAATGCTAATTATTTTTGAATTTTTGAATTTTTTGAATTTTTTAGTATTTTTAGAATATTCAAAAAGAAAAGAATATCTTATGATCTCATCCAATGGATGCTAATAGGTATATCTCCATTATAAACTTAATGCAATAAACTGGTCATAATACCAAGGAAGATGTATAGGTGTAATATATAGCACTATAAGATTCATGATGCTATGTATATGTATAATAGGACTATGTGGTCATTAGGAAAAATAGAAAAAATGGGGGTTCATGGAACCCATAATTGAATACTCTATGGTTTATTTGAATTAACAATGATAGGAACATGTTTAGTTTCTTTAGATATCTGAATATGGTGCATAGTAGATAAGGATTATGTGGAATCCATTGTGTGTCTCTTATGTAATGGTCTCTCAAGTACTGACCACATAAGAAATGAGATTGCTTATTGCTTACCCTTTTATGAAGGATTAACCTTAAGATGTTTGATAATTAATTGTCTGGGTATAAATTTACCTTTATATATTAGATGCTCATATGGATTTCTAGAAATTATAATTACTTGATTGACATGAATGTATTTAACACATCCATGCACAATATAAGGTACTATGCAAAGTGTATGTACCAAAGGTCATCCCAATAACATATCAAAGACATATATGTAAGGTATAATATAGAATGTAATGACCATATATGTTGGACCCACCTCTAAAGGTAAGTCAAGCTTACTAAGAATTTACCATGAAGTCCCGTCGAATACTCTAATTGATTTAGTTGAAGGATGTAAATCATCATGTGTATAACCCAAATGTGTAAGTAATATCATGGTGAAAACATTCTCATTTGCATCATTATCAATCATAACACTATGTGTAGGCTGATGATCAAGGTATGATCAAATGAATAATGATTAAAGGTCTGAGTCATCATCCACAATCTCACTATCATCAAAATTAATAGGCCTCTAAATCATGTGTAGTGTATGTCATGTATAATTACTAATAATCATATCTAATGGGTGCCCATAATGTGATGGAGGAGGATTTTCATTATATGCCATTTATACTTCTGGTTCCTTCTTAGAATGGTCTTGCAAAGGGTTGTTAAATATTTTTTTATTCTGGTGATCACTAGGTTGTGAACTTGATTCTTTTGGAGGATCATTAAATGTATTTTTTTTGGTCATCGATAAAGTCTTGGATGTTATGCTTCAAGGTAAATCATTGGTTTATATAATGCCCAAGGCCTTGGTGATAGTCATAATAAGAATTTAAATCATATTCTTTAGGTAGAGGCTCACTCATATCAAACTCTATAGGATGAGGAAGAGATATGAAGTGACACTCCACAAGCTTTAGAAGTAGTGAAGTTGGAGACTCAGGTAAGCATGTAAATTGTCTCCTTGGTGCATTGGATAAGACAAGTTGATTAGGTTATTATGACACTGCATTAACTATAATAGTTATTTCCTTTTTGGGTTCTATGGGTTTTAAATTATAACTTGGTTTGATAGTAAACTTGATATTTGATGTAGTTAGTGTGTTTTTTACATACTTAAGTTTTTTCAATGAGATAAGTTTCATTTCACGATTGTGAATAATGTAACATAATTCATCAAAAGATTTGAACTTTTTGAAAAAAAAGGACTCATGTAATGGGGAAAGTAAACTTTGCTTGAAGATATCTTAAATCTCTTTATCTTCCATTAGATTGATCATTTTTGCCAACATTATCTTGTATCTTAAGATATATTCACTGATACGTTAATTGGTTCCTTATTTCATGTTTGAAATTGGGGCATAGGAAACCTTTTTGGTAATATTGATAGAGAAGTGTGCAAAAAATTGATTTGTAAGAGGTTTGAATGCTTTTACAGATTCGATTGGTAAGTCATAGAACCACCTTAGAGCATACTCCTTGGAAATATTTAAGTCAAAAGTTTATCATTGGAGGCATAATCAAGGAATGCTACATAGAAAGATCAAGTAGGCTATTTAGGATCACCCTTACCATCATAAAATGTGAACTTAGGTGCAACAAACCTAGTTGGTAAGGGGTGAAAAGATATTTCAAGTGAAAGGGGGTTATGTAAAACCTCTTGGGAACCAATAAGATAAGGTAATTTCATAGAATTTTGGTCAATATTTGTTACTTAACTTACAATTTTTTTATAATTTAGACAAGGTATTTCACATCATGGTCATTAAGGTTTGAAGTTTGTGAAGTCACCAAAGGAGGTGTACTTATAGTTTGAGTGGCTATAGGCATTGAAACTGGTAATTAGATTGAAGTATTAATATTTCCGTGTAAAATGTAGTAAAAGTAGTTTCAAGGAACAAAGGTGTAAACACATATCCCCTACCCCTATTAGAAGTATGAAGTGGTGATGTGATGACAAGGAGGGTCATTGGTATATGGGGATGACCCATAACTCTAATATCATGATCTATACATGGACTTGGTTGTTCATCTACACTTTTTGATTTTTTAGTTTCTAATATGGTTCTTAGGATATCATCAAGATCATCTAATTTTTTCTAGATATGATGTCAAAAAATAACAAGATCTTACACTTGCTCTTGGTTTATTTTTTCATGTTCATCATTTTCATTAGATTCATCATTTTCATTCTTAGAATCAATTTTTATGATAAATTATTAATATGTGGCTTAGTTTCCTTATTGGTATCTTCATTAGGTATAGGTTATGTTATTTCATTGTTTTGAGCCATCTTATGTGGACAAGGAGGAAGATCTAAGTATTCAATAGGAACACTAACTAATTTAGGGATATGCCTAGGTTACATATAAATGATAGAGTAAAGCTATAAAAATACAACAATGAAAAACCTTAAAAGGTGGAAAACCATAAGATAAGCTAGGGTTTGTATACAGAGATGGGTTTACCAAACATTTAACCTTAAATTGAGATGGATCAATATAATATAGGATTAAGAATATAGAAATGAATAATCACAAAGGTGATAAATATATTTATAGTAGTCTAATTAATTTCAAGCTTAGACAGATAATATTTTGAATTTCAATGCTGAGATATGCTAAAAAATAAAAATTACAACTTATTGATTGATATTGAAATGAATTGAAAATAAGAGTGTTTAGTTGGTTTATTGTGTGCATACAAATCAGATCTAGAATAGGATGGAAGTATATTGGATCTAGATTCTGGATCAATTGTTAGATTCTATAAATTTACACTTTATGGCCTTAGACGCTTGTGTCAGATCTAGATAGTTGCATCGACACACTTGTCTGAGTTAGATGCATGTGTCTATTAAAAAATATTGACTATATCTAGATGCTACCACATGAAACCTTATGGGTTTTATGTTTTATTTATTATAATGTGTTTAAATCATGTGCATAGGTTGTCACTCTTCATCAAATGATCAAAAACCAACTTCCTCACTTTGGAATGACTATGGAAAAAATGGGTTAGTGGGAACACAATGTCGAGCTGCCCTAAGGACCCCTCTATAAATGGGCATTGCTTACATAACCAATACTTTGAAGAGGGCCTTAGACTTATGTAGTTCTCCCCTATATGTTGGTTTGTGTGTGCATAAGGATACAATGTGTGATAAGCAAGTACTTATGACTTGGAAAATATGTCTCATGGGATGCACATTTATTACTTTATACCTACATATGGACTATCCCTATGATTGATATTGAAATATAAAAGTTATGGAAACTTTGCTCTCTTGAATGCTTGATTAAATGATTTCGGTAAGTTACCTTGTGAGTTGCTAGGTCTTTGCTAGGTGAGGAATGAATGAGGATTGCTCATGCATATATGCCAATCCTTTCAAGATATATATATCACATTAAATAACTTAGGTCGACCATAAGGACAAGTTACAATTTTAAATTTTATGACTTTAGGGCACTTGACATTTAGTTTGGCACATGACACTTATGTTGCCATAGGTGTTTGGCTAGAACATAAGTGTCAAAAATTGTAAAGGATGGTAATAAGAAGGTTTATATAATTTTGAGTAGCATAAAAGTCTTGGTCATCAAAGTAACATATGGTTAGACTAAGAGATAAGTAATGGGCACAAGATATAGTGGATACGAGCCGTTCGATAGTGGGAAGGTCTAAGAAATGAAGGGTACAACCATGAGAATTACTTACCAAATATACAAGAATGAGGTGCTATATAATTTAGATATAATATATACATGTTTAAGCATGAAATGGTAAAGATAAGTTGTGATAGTAAAAGTGATTTTTTTATAGAAAAGAACCTTGAGTATTATTATTAGACAATTTTGTGAGGGAAATCATGTTAGAAGGGAAGACATATCTGGAAAAGGTGGGCACAAAGGAAAACTTGTGGATTCATTGACCAAGGCAGTGAGTATTGAGAAGTTATATTGGTTTAAGGAGATAGGCATGGTTTCACAAAGATACTAAATTATGGATGCGTTATCCATTATGCAAAGTGTTCAAAAAATGGGGGATTGTATGGAAATTTCTCAAATTTTAATGAATCCACACAATAATAATTGTGCACATGTTTGGTGTTACATAAGGTTTTTTACTTAAGTAATTGGTTATGTAAGCTATGATGGTTTAATATTATTATGTGGAGATTTAATTTCATAGTTGTGAAAGTTTTTTAGCATGAGAGGATGATGGAAAAGTTGTGTAGGGCACTCTGTAATTTTAGTTGCACTTTAGGATATTGCAAAGTGGTGCTTAGTGGTTGAGTTATAGTAAGGTGTTGTAAGGAGCCATGCAACATGAAAAATAATGAACGTTTATATGAAGGAAATATGAACACTTGTATCACTATCTATATTAGATATAAGAGGTGTTAGAAACATCCCAGTGGTGCTCTTACATGGACATGTTATGGAGCATTAAACATTGTCCACTTGGCACAATAATTGGTGCATTCATATTTTTATACACTGCAAACTTTTCAAGTGAAGTGCCTATTATAATACACATTTATAAAAAGGAATAAGTAGATTCCAAAAACATAATTACATAGGATATGTGTAACAAAGGTTTTTTAATGTTGAATACACAGTCAAGGAATTTGATCACATTTTTTTACCAATATGAAAATGATGTAAAATTGATTTGACATAATTTTTGATGCTAAAAAATGAAAAATATTTAAAATATATAATATAATTATATTTTATTATGAATAATTATATATATATATATATATATATATATATATATATATATATATATATATATATATATATATATATATATATGATAATATATTCAATTTTTTGATATGAGGTAAATTAGTGACCAAGAACACACTAAAAGAGATATAGACCGATAAAATAAAAGTAAGATAATGAATAAAGATATAATATTTAAAATAGAATTGAATAATAAAAATGGAATACACAACATATTACTTAGTACACAAGATTTCACCTAGGAAAACTCTTTCGGGTAAAAAAAAACTATCACAAGAACTTTTTTTAATTATTGTATCAACTCAACATTTTATAATACAATAACACACTTCAAAAGTATTCAAATTTATTCTTGTCCCCAAAAAATGTGAGAGTATGTATAGGCACATAGACAGGAAGATATCTACCTTCCTAAAACATGCGATGCTTCATCTTCCTAGTTAACCAACTGTCCATTTGTGATGCTTTAGTTTCCACCTAAAACATATTCTAAAATATTTCCTAGGATACACCTCAGATAATTTAGTTGAATCCACCATTGTATTCCTCTTGGAAAAAAACACAATTAAAAAATATCACTAAAAATAGAGTCCATATGAATAAGTTATGATCTCGATAAGGGAATGCTATTACGATACTATATGTCACATAGGTGTCTCCAAAGAGATACCTCAACCTAGGTGTCACCTAAGAGATATAGAGATACCTCACCCTGGTGTCACCTAGGAAACACTTTACCTAGGTGTTTATAAGGAGACACCTCACCTAGGTATCACCAAGGAGACATGTCACCTAGGTGTTAAGAGACACCTCAACCAAGTGTCATATAAGAGATACCTCACTCAATTATTTCTTATGATATTCCTCACTCCAGTGTCACCTAAGAGATATCTCGATTAGGTGTCACCTAAGAGATACTTCACCTAGGTGTAGCCCAAAAATATCCTAGTAGATACCTTATCTAATGTAAGATATAATCCTCTTGGTAGCTCTCATTATGCATCATGAAAAATATACAACCCATTCAATAAAATCTCCCACTTGTTGAATACTTTCCATTTGGGGTAATAAATTAATTCTATCAACTACTAAGGGTAGCCATGACCATTAATTGAAAATTTATTAGTACTCATATCCTTTGTCAAAGAATCAACAACATTTTCTTATGTAACTATTTTTCCAAAATTAATTTCTTGTCTTCAACAATTTATCTAAAAATTATTGGGAAATGCTTCAAGTTTTCAAGAATATGCACAATAGTAATATTGAACATTTTTGGTGTTCCACAAGGTGTTTTGTGTAAGTACTTGGTTGCCCATGATGTTGTGCAGGTTAGTTGGCAACCTGAGATGGTTGTGTAGTTTTACATGGGGATTGCCTTTGGTGTTTGTGTAGGATTCAAAACACGTGAGAATGATGGAAAAGTTAAAAGGGCACTTTAGGAGTGTAGACACTAAATATAAATTATATAGCACCCGAGTCTTGTATGCTTGTAAAATACCTATCATGGATGTACCCTTAATTTCTAAGACCTTCTTTCTACCAAAAGGCTTGTGTTCACTATATTTATTATTAATTGCTTAACTCTTAGTACAATCACTTTGATTTTGATTACTAGGCCATTTAAAATGTGAAAAGTGATTTAAATTTGATCATTATAATTATCTACCAGTTTTGGACCTATACCTATTTTCTAGCTTCCCAAACACTTGTGTCTTAGTCAGATGCATACATTGACACAAGTGCCCCTTTTCGAACTAAGTGTCAAGTGCCCCAAAATCATCCAATTTACAAATAAATCATATACTTAAGGTCATCCTAAGTTCTTTAGTGTGATATATTTTGAAAAAGATTTAGTATATATACAAGATCAACCCTGATTCACTCCACACCTAGAAAAAGACCTAGTAAATATTAGTAAATCACAAGTTAACTTAACAAAAGAACTCAATAAAAAATTCAAGTGAGAAAACCTACCCTATTCATCCCTATTTCCATATTAGACATATGAGCAATATCCTTGTAGTTCTAAATTACTGAAGGAACATCCCATGAGCCATATTTTCCAAGTTACAAACTAGGTCACTCTATGTACTTTATTATCACACATTGTATCCTCATGCACACACAATTTAACACATAGTTGAGAACTACATAAGTATGAGGCCCTATTTAGATTATTGGCTATGTAGGCAATACCTATTTACATAGAGATCCTTGGGGAAAGTGGAAACTATGTGCACATTAACCTATTTTTCCCATAGTCACTCCAAGGGTGAGGAAGTTAGGGTTTGATCATTTGAAAAAAGAATGACAACATGTGCATGTGATCTATACATAATAGAATAAAATCAATAGAAAACTTATAAGATTCTAGGTGGTTGCATCTAGATCTATTCACTATTCTATAATGGACACCTGTATCCAAATTAGACACTAATGTCAAGGCAACCATATATATCGATGAAAGTATTTGAGGCCATAGAATGTAAAAATTATAGATCTTGATGACTGTTCCAAAATATTTATCCGGGCCGCTTCCATCCCATTTTAGCCTAGATCTGCATATGCATAGTGAATCAACTAAATACTCTTGTTTTCAATTTAGTACAATATCAATTAATAGTTTTACTTTATAATTTTGGCATATCTCAGTATTATAGATTTATAATATTGTTTATTTGAGTTTTAAAATTAATTGGTTTGCTATATATCTATTTATCACCCTTATACATATTATTTTCTATATTATTAACCCTATGTATCCTTGTACCAAAAATAATTTAGGATTAAATAAGGATATTGTGAAGAAATTCTTATTGGTTGAGTTGTAGTAATGTGTTGCAAGGATACATGTAACATGAAAATCAATCAAAAGCTATTTCAAGGTAGTATAAACACTTGTCTCATTATATTTGTTAGACCAAAAAGATGTTAACAATGTCCTTGTAATGCTCTAATATAGACATATTGTAGTGTATTTAACATTGTTTACTTGAAATAGTAGTTGGTTCATACATATTGTTATATAATATAGATGGTGTAAGCGAAATGTCTATTATAAGATATAGTTCTATCAATCGAGAAAAAAGACCAAAAATATATTATTATATATGCAAAAAAATCTTAGTGGCTATTTTCTCACATCAACATTCTTGCTATGAGTCTGAACATCCCATTTTGCTATCAATAACCTATATGCACCTCTCACTATGTGTCAAACTAGCTAAATATCTTATGTAGGCATCTCTAGATCATTTGATTTACATTTATAGCTCTTATATACTAAAATCAAGGTCAAATTTTTTTGTTAATGAAACTATACTGATGGTGATGTGACCATCTTTTACCCACCAATGACTATTTTAAAAATATAAATCATTCCTATGGGTTGACCCATATTCCTAGCTTGTTAGTTGTGTGATACATTACTGTAATGGAATCATATAAATACAAATCAAACCCATACTTTTTTCTCACTTGGAACTTATTTATCAAAAATTTCTACACTAATACACATTAGAAAAAGCTATGATATTCTTCCCAATTGGAAAATCAATCACTAGGAGCAGTCATCAACGAAGTTTGAAACACACCAAGCCAAGTCAAGAGTGAATATTTCCAAGTATTAAAAGCTAGATTCTAGGTGCATACATATAACAAAGGATAATAATTGAATATTCAAATTAAGGGGATGAACTATGTGTGGATTGACTTCCCTCTTTAGAGTATTGGATGCATAGGCAATGGTTAATAATCAACATGGGTGATTGGGGTCAGCATAGTGCATTACACTTATCATGTTTCTTACATATTCTATCCATTCACAAGTGAACATAAAATTTTGAGGTGAAGGAAATGAGTGTGATTGGGTCTACTCAACCCATTAAAATTCTCAAGTTTTTTATAGGTTTTAATCTTTTATAGGTGGGCCTATGGTTTCAAGGAGAAAGGAGATTAATTTTTGGAATTTCACACACTGTCAAAAATTAGGATTAAAAACATAGAGGTATTACAAGAATGCAAAAATGACTATACAATCACAAATATCCAAAACATCCTAAGCTAGTAATATCAACCTATAATCACTTTTGTCAACATTAATTTCCCAACCTAACACTAGTGACCCTATGCACACAGTTACTTCTAGATATGAAGGAATCACAAGTCTACTTCTATCCCCTTTCCACCATTAAAAGTTAGTCATAATTAGTTAGTGACTCAAAAAATCTAGGTATCCTGATCACTTTAGTACATTCTATATTTAACACATGCTACTTGTTAAATTAGTTTCAATATTTTACATTTAGATTCATGCTTAACTATCATACTTTACAATCTGAATTAAATTCAAGTTTATATCTTAATTAGGATTGTAAAATATAAATTAGGTTAAAAAATGCTATTAAACCAAATATTTCTCAAATAGTGCAAAATCCTAGGTCTTCCTTAGGGTTTCATCCCTCTTTCTAGAATCTTTAGATTTTGGCCTTAGGGTTTCAAACCTAATTTATGATTTTCCCTAACATTAAAAATTACACATGGTTATAATTGATGAACATAGTTTTTATTTTTTAAATCAAAGTATGGTTTTAATAATTTCATATTATTCTAATTTCATATGTGAAATTTGGATTAACTATGTAATCAAATTGACAAAATCCTGCACACTAATAAGGCTAAAATTAACAATGAATAATATTTAGGCTTGATTAATCCACATTTTTGGGACATCTAATCTGCATTACTCCAAGTTATGACTACACATCTCCTTAATGGAATTATCATGACTATTGAATTTATGGATAGTCATAAACAAGAAACAAATAATGTGAATAGGCTCGATGAGGTTGATGAAAGAGAAGTAACGAAATATATGGACATAGATCCAAAAATACTTGAAGCAATGTTATATGTATTAAGAGATAAATAAAATGTTGGATCAAGATAATACATCTAGGGAATAATACAATCCCTTTTATGATATCAACTAACCCTTTTTAGCCACTAAGCTAATCATAGGTGTTCAGACTTATACTATTAGTATTATTCCTTGATCTACACCTCTAGTCACATATGTGAAGCCCACTCAAGATGTATGGGAAAAACAAGGCTTCCCACAAGTTACATGCTTCTTCCTACATATATGACCTATTCCTATCCTATAATGACAATGAATATTACATTGTCAACCTCTCCCACTGCATGTTCCAATGATTATATTATTTAATCTCTACAGGCTAAGGTTTTGCATTTAGAGAAAGGTACATATAACACTACTCATCCAATAACATTGTATTCATTGCTTCGACACCAATTATCCCATGAGATAGAAATTTAAATCTTACCTACATACTTTTTAGCCCCTAATATTCTAATTTATAATGGTAAATGTGATCTTGAACAAAAATTTCAATACTTCCACACATCATGATTGGATAATGCATCCAATGATAGGTTATTGACTAATTTATTCCTAAGAAGTCTCAAAGACTATGCTTTGAGGTGGTTCTATGACCTCGCCCTCTAATTAGTTAGAGTATTTAATCCTTTGGTAGATTAGTTTCTAAAACACATCTCTTCTAAAACACATCTCCATCAACATTGATGAGAAAATATCTTATGCACAAATTTCCAAACTCAAGAAAGGGTATAAGGAGCTAGCTAATGATTATGTAATATGGTATAATACCATACTATCTAAGATGAAAAATCCTTTATTAGACAATGAGTTACAAGACACTTTTAAGAAATTTTTCTTGGACCATGCTTGAGTAAATATTATTCAAGAAATTCAAGTCTTTTGATGAGTTATGCCATATAATGAGGGAGTGAGAAATCAAAATCATAGCTTTGAACAAAGTAAAGTATGCATCTAATACTCCAAGTAATTCAAGAACTAAATTTTAAAGTAAACCAAGATACAAGGTTAAATCAAATGATAATAATAATGAATCAAAGATAATGTTTAATGTAGTATAAAATAATACAAATTAGTCTCAATTATCCACTCCATGAAAGAGGTAGTTCTCACGATTACCATCACCTCCTCATGTATTACATAAGTTACTTGAGTACAACCTCAAATATCTTACCCCACCATAATAGTTTGATACAATAAGACCTACACCTAGGAATTATGATAGTGGTGCATATTTTAATTACAATAGATATCTTGTAAATTATACAAATAAAAGGCATAAAATATAAGATTTTATTTATGATAATACTATTGAGATAAACACACCTACAAAGGAGTCTAGAACACAACAAAATGTAAATTACAAATTAAAAATATTCAATGATCCATTTCTCAAGTACCTCATGCATACAATGTTCACCCTCCACTTGTGACATATGATCACCCAATATATGGGATTATTGGTATACTTGTAATCATCTCACCATAGTTACCTATGATTAATTTTGATGTTCTTGAGATTATTGATAATGATTAATATCTTAATGCATTATTCATATGATCTTATGTCAACTTGCAACCGATGCATAATGTCATGATAGAAAATATATTAAGAGATAAAATATGCATAATGACACTTCTTAACACACTTAGATACACATAATACAATTTAAAACATACTACACGAGTAGTTAGGGGATTCGATGGAAGGACACAAAACACTTTTGGGTGCATTGTGTTAACTCTTTAGGTTAGATTTGATACAATTGATACACTATTTATAGTATTACCAAGCATAGGTGTATCTGAAATGTAAAATTATCTTAAATACAAAATACTTGGGAAGTAACATATATAATGCATCATTTTATCAAAAATATGCATTGCATCAAGGTTGTTATAGTTCAAGGCCTTCGATATGAGTCCCTTATTTAGCCAGTGGTATCTCCTCTTCCAACCCCACCACCACCATGGTTGGTTGTTACACCTATTTTGGATAATTATGTAGAGTTATTTATGGTAAATATGAAAAATATTTATATGCACTCAACATAGATGAGAGTAGGTGACTCTCTTAGATAACCAATATTATAACAATCACATAATATAACTATTTAGGGCTCATAAATGCCATTATTTACTATACCACATACTAAGCTAGCACCATAGATAGTTTATCATGTTCCATAGTGAACATGGGTAATAAGATATTATCCTAATATACAATATACTCCATCAAGTCATTGACCTTATAGAATTATCATACACATGAGCCTATGAGTGATCATGACAACTACATTATAATTCCTGATTCTTTTTTAGATTTTGATACACCTAGATCTAGAATTTTTTTTCTCATGATAGATTAAATTTATACCACACGATATATGCACTCTTCATGACTATCCCATTGATTAGATAATTTCTTATCACTTTTCAAATTTTAAAATAATTTAAAAAATATAAAAACATTAAAATATTTCAAAAAATAAAAAATTACATCCTAAGCTTGTCACAATTTATAGTTACATTATTTATATATGTTATTTATAACATTTTTGGTAGATGACATATTATTTTATATATACATGAATTTCATGGTAGATGAGTGTGATGTAATACATACATATCATACTTGGACACATAGATGTTAGAATCTCCTATACTTTGTGGCCATGCATTTTTGGGGGCATATTATTCCACGTCACATTATTATAGGTAGTTATTAGTTGAGATACATAGATTGATTACACATATCTTTTTATTTAATCATATCTTACATAGTGCTACATGAATTTGCTACTTTACTGAACTATGACATTGATATATATGGATAGAGTAAACTAGTTTTCACTTGTGCTATGCTTCATTGATACTATTACTCTTGCATGATAGGCTAGTCATTACTTGTATGTCATGTGTAACCTTTGGAATTATGTGTGTGACATTCATTTATCCCTCATTTTAAATATAATTAAACCCCTTATTTATGGCCTTAAGCCTTATTTGTTGTGATATATTTAAGTCCATTGTCTTCAGCCCTTGGATGTATGTGTGAAATTTCATGATTACGAGTGGATTAATCTAGGATTTTCATTTGAGTTTGTTGAGCTTGATGAGATTTTTGATTTTATAGGTTTAAATATACATATCACACACCTCCCATTTATGTGTAGTGCCATGATTCATTTCATTCACCTCCTTATTTCATAGTCATATTCAATTATTATATCAATGATGGTTACTATTTCATGCCTAATTTACAGATCTATATTAACATGACACTTATATGACTTATATTACATATGTTACATACATGCATTGATTATATATATATACATATATATATATATATATACATATATACATATATATATATACATACATATATATATACATATATATATATACATATATATATATATATACATATATATATATATACATATATATACATATATATATATATACATACATACATATATATATATATACATACATACATACATACATACATACATACATACATACATACATACATACATACATACATACATACATACATACATACATACATACATACATACATACATACATACATACATACATACATATATATATATATATATATATATATATATATATATATAACTATGATGAAATATTATTGGCATGTTGACATGATTACATATTTATACATGACATGATACAATTAACTCTTCTTTTAAGATGAGTGACTTACATGTTGCATCCTTCACCAAAAAATGGGGGCATATGAATGGGATTGTCATAGAGATACAAACCCCCATGAATAATAAATTCATATTTTGGGATAAAGTACATAATTTTAGAGATTCAAAATAATTTAGATATCGAAATTGGTTTAGATATGTGACATATATTTACACAATGATATAGATTCTGGGGACATATGCCATGCATATGTACTCACTTTATAGAAACACGAGTTATAGAGTACATATTTATATATACTTGAGTGAATATCCATGTAAGTGCACACAAATTATAAGAATATAATAATATGTTTTTATATACAAATAAATTTGAGATATAGGTTCTCAGATTTGGCATATAGATGCATAACATTCTATACCAACTAGTAATGATTCATTAGGGCATGATACTAGTTCATGCACCTAGATGCTATTAAAAATATTAGTTGGAATTGATTCATGAGGCATGATACTAGTTTATGTTTGTACACACTATGCCAATTTATAGTTGGTAAAAAATAGTAAAGCATGATACTTGTTCATGCACATTTACACATTTTGCACTAAGCACTATTTTATCTATTTATTTGTGAAAATATCTCAATGACATAGTAAAAAGAAAGACATTATACAATGGTTGATTCATGTTTTTTTAACTAATATACGTTAAGGTTCAATTATGCTCAATGAATAAATCATTACTCATATAAAAATCATTATGTGGTTCCCACCTTACCATCTTGGGGTACAATATCAAAGCTCAAATAGTTACTTGAGAGAGTTTGGGCATTTATCTTCCAAACCCAAGGGTTTGCATAGTTAGAAACAATCTTGGGCACAATCACCCCAATTATCCATATTATTCAATGACAAAGTAAATTTATCCAATGCTTAAACAAGGAGCATCATCTCCAACAAGTTATGAGGCAACATAATTACATCCACATATATATGTATTCCTTCCTTTCTCTAAAGTTTAAAGTTTCAATTATAGTTCATATTTAATATTTCACATATACACAGTGACTACTTCATTTTCATTTTATATTTTTATTAGATAAAGTTGCACATTTGGAGCCATATCTTAAATAAAACGTGTGTTTTACACACTCATGCATATCTTTATCCTTTTAATCTAGTATTTGTATTGCATTTCAATACTAAAATAAAACTAGGGAATCTTTAGACACTAAAATATAATATTAAACACTTATAAGTGTCAATATTGACATACATTTATCATACATGACTTGCACATCTCCAAATAAATATTATTTTTCATTATCTTACATCTACATGCTTGCTATGAGTTCTTGCTCCTATTTTACTATCAAGCACACATATAAAACTCTCAATATATGTCACACCAACTAAATATATTACTTAGACATATCTAAACTATCAAATCCACATTCCTATCTCTTAGATACTAATGTTAGTGTTAGAAAATTTCATCAATGAAACTATCTTAAGGGTGATGTTAGTGTCCTCTCCCAAGAAAAAACTATTTTTCAAATCTAAATCATTCTTATGGGTTGGCCCATTTTCCTAGCATGTTGGTGGCATGAAAAATTACCTAAATAGACTCACATATATATAAATAAAGCCCATACTTATTACTCACTTGGAAGTTATCTATCAAACATAAATACACTAATGTACACTAATAAAAACTATTATATTCTTTCCAATTAGAAAATCAATCACTAAGAAAAGTCATCAGTCAAGTTTAAAACACACCAAGCCAAGTTAAGAGTGAAAATTATCAGGTATCAAAATTAAGATCTAGGTGCATTCATTTAAAAAAGGAGTATAATTTCAAAATAAAATTAAAGGGAAGAACTATGTATAGCTTGAATTCCCATTTTAGAGAATTGGATATGTAGTCAATGATCAATCATTAACAAGGGTAATTGGGGTCAGCTTAGCATGTTATACTTCCTAAGTTTTTATAGGTTTTATCATTTCAAAAGTGGACCTAGGGTTTAAAGGAGAAGGATATTAATTTTTCGATTTTCTAACACAATTAAACATCAAAATCATACACATAAATGCATTATAATTAGGCACAACTAACTATATATTTAGAGAGCCAAAACATTCCAAGACAATAACATAAGCATAAATTCACTTTCATCGATGTTATTACCCCAACCTAATGTTAATGACCCTATGAACATAGAAAATTATTTCCAAATCTTAGTCACTCACAAGCCTTTTTCAATCCCCCTTCTACTATCATAAGTAAGTCACAGTTAGTGAACTAGAAAGCTAAGTATCATGATCTCTTTAGTAATTTTTATATTTAACACATGCAACTTATCAAATTAGTTTTGGTATTTTACATTAAAATTAATGCTTAATTTTCATACTTTAAAATCTAAATTAAATTCAAGTTTATATATTAATTAGGGTTGTATAATCCAAATTAGGGTAAAACATAAGGTTATATAACATTGTGATTTCATCATAGTATTATAAGACATCCAATCTTTGTTATAATTCAAGTAGGTTGTTATGTTGGGTTTTTTACATGAAAGGGTTTTTCCTAGTGTTTTCATGTGATTTTAATTCCATATTTCTATGTTAGATTAACATTATAAAAACTATCATAACTAACTATATAGGAAAGATAGAGAACCATCAGGGCATTTTCACTCAAAGAAATAACCACACAGGTAAATGAGTGAACCAATAGGATAGGTTTGATAAAATAAAGTGAATTAACCATTATAGATGGATTAAAAATTAAATTTTAATGTTTCATGCTAGTTAAATAAAGTTATCTCCATGTAAAAAAATATTGATAAAAAAGGAATGACCATGTACACATGTTTGATTATGTAGTTTCACTTAATGTAGAGTATAATGCATGATCAAATGAGAATGGAAGATATACATGACTCCATCAAGACTATATATTTGATAAGTGGTAAGTGGAATGAAAACTACTTTCCATTCAACTATAACTATGACCATGTGTATGTGCATGAACCAATATCATAACCCCTGAAACTATACCGACTATTATAGAATGCCATAGATTTATATGCTAAATATGAGAACTAGTATCTTAAATTTATGTGCATTTGTAAACTTGTAATCTTGTTCCTATAAATTGTGCACATGTGCCCATGCATATGCACCAAAGTGTGTATGAATATGTGATCAAATTTATATAAAGTGAGTGTATATGCCCTTGTAATATGTATTGATGTGCCAACATCTATCGTGTATCTAAACCATTTGATATATAAACCATATAAATCTTTGAAATATGTAATATTATATTATTTTTTGCTCATGGAGGCTTATGTCTCTATGAAAATCTCACTGTAATGTTCCCATTTTGAGATGAGGGATTTATTTTGTAAGTCACTCATATTGACAGAAGATTTAACTATATCATTCATGTGTAAAGATAATATCATGTACTATCATTTGATAATTTGGAAAATATGTCATCATAATAATGTATATATTGATCAAGTCATGTATGTAACATATTGAATGTAGGGCATGTAAGTGTCATGCATATATATATGTATAAATTGAGCATGCATTAGAAGTGATCACTGAATAAGACTACATAATAATAATGCATGATATAGATCATGGAACCCCTTATCACAAATAAGGCAAATATATAAATACAAGGGACATAAAATGTTAAAATAAATAAGGCTGAATTCCACAGACATGAGGGCATAAAAATACCACAATCAAGGGACATCAAGGATGTTTTACCAAGCAAGGCCAACGTCCACACACAATAGTCAAACACAAATTATCATATCATGTAAAATAGTAATGGCATAAATGGACCATAGAATAAGGAACTTGTCTACACCATTCATATTTATCAATGTCACATTACTATATAATGGAATATAATGTATCACTATGTAATAAATTATTAACTAGAAAGGCATGTGTAATGAATAGAGGTAGTTCAACATGGTACAAAGGTCATAAAAACATATAATATATAATAGTGAAATATATGGAGCAAGATGATCCTAATATCGACCTAGCCATTAGGTAGAGGGAAAACCAACATCTACATGTCCATGTGTAACCTATATCCTACATAACACTCATATACCGTAAAATACATGTGTATATGTAAATAATATTCCATCTCCAAAATATGAGATAAATAACATATAAAAAATAGTGTAATCTAGTAATCATGTCATGTTTAGATCCTTATTTTAATTTTTTTAAATATTTAAATGCTTTTGTATTTTTTAGATTATTTTATTTTTATGTATTTTTGAAATATTTGGAAATTTAAAAGTGAGGTCAAGTGAAAATGGTTTTGGAAATATAATAATGGGAGTGATTCTAACAATCTTCAACATGTGTCTAGGCATGATACTCACTAGCTATGATAACATAGATGCATCGAGAAAGTGAAAGTAAGCAATATGCCCCCATTGCATAAGTGTATTGCCAAACATGTAGCTCAATATCATATATGCAGATAAGGATCCACATGACCCCAATGAGAAAGAATAAATGGGCTTAGACAATATGTAAATGCAGATGGATATAATCATGTAAGTTTAATGGATTCCATAAAGGATATGCACTATAATCATGGTAGGATAAATGTCATGGATACATAGATCAAGATAACAATTAAGAGATAAGGGCCAAGTGAAAAAATGAAGCCAAAGGATATAATAATGGTCGATTCAAGATAATATGAGTGAATGTATGTCAAAATATAATAATATAGGAATTATGCAATCAAGAATCTATATAAAATAGCTTATGTTCCAATTAACTAGGAGTCAATTAGGGATAAACTAAGACCCCAAAAATTTCATGAAAGGGATGCGCACTATATCACCAAGTGTAATCCCACATTATCATATATTGAATTCTCTAGTGTATCATCATTTGGAATATCATTGACTCAATTATTGTCATCTTCATCCTATGAATCACTATTTTACCAGACCTATTCATTATCAAAATGATTTTTGTTAGAGAGGGAATTAATTTTGTTTTTCTTGTAATTTTATCCTTTTAAACCTTTTTGTTCCATTTTATCCTTTATAAATTCTCTAGTCATATATGTTCCTTTTGTAATATATTTTTTTCCATTTATTCCATTTATACCTTTTCTTGTTTCATTATCCCTTTTCTAAACTTTCTTTCTCTAATTTCACCTTTTATAACTTTCTTGTTCTATTTCTTTATTTTGTAACCTTTCTTGCTCTAATTATTACATTTGTTATTTTTGCACTTGTTCCTTAGGATATGATATCATAGTGTGATTAGGTTTATTAATTTTAGAGTTTGTTTTTAAATCAAGCTATGGTTTGATTTTTTATGTAGTAAAGGCTCACCACTATAAATGATACTATGTATTTTATTTTAAAAATCCCAACATTTGTCCATATGATGTCCATGAATTATATGATAGATGTTAGGTTGTGGAGCTAAAAGCTTCACCAGGATGTGAACAGGAGGAGTTGCTGAAGTGTCACAGTAACCAGCATCAGTCAGGACAACTGACATCGGTCAGGGGTGGATAGGAAGCTACCAACATCGGTCAGGGATCGGCCGATGTCGATCACCTCTAGACAGATAGAGATTGATGTCGGTCACCTGTGTGATTCTAGAACTGTGAGTTGACAAACTGTTAGTTTAACGAACCGGTTGTTTGTATGTAAAAGACTATTTTTGGTCTTGAGTTGCATGTCTAATTATTGTAATTAGGGTTTAATTATTGTATGCATGAGATCTATATAATAGACTCATGGGCTGTATTGTAAAGTGTGCTAGATAGCCATTGTGCTTGTAGAGAGAGCAAGAGTAACTCGTAGTTCCAAAGGGGTGCTAAGTGTGTATGATCAGGCAGAGTTGCAGGTTGTGCAAGTTTTGGTAAAAGATCCACTGGGGTACTAGTTGAAGAATCATTAGGACTTGGTGAGGCAAGGACAAGGGTTCTTCAAGGTGTAGAGATATCTACATGGTAAGTAAGGTTTGTTGATTTGTAGGTTGTTGCAAGAGAAGGGAGATCTACTTGGAGTACAGTTGTGTACTTGGTGTACTAGCAGCTTTGTTACTAACTGGTGGAGGTGAACAACAACTCTGTGTTTGATTTGATTGTTGTGACCATAATTGAGAGAGTGAACTGTTAAAGGAAAATTACTGGTGAGCCCTAGAAGTGTGGGAGCTCTAGAGGTGTGGGAAGAAGAAGTGTGGCATCTTCTTTATTGTATTTTGACTAATCAAACCCATCCTTGAGCCTCTTATATATAAATAAGTTTAGAAGTTATTGTCTATAAAAATATTCATGGTTAAAAAATGTAAGATACTAGGCCATATCATCAAAATATTTTTTATTTCAATTGACCCTAAAAGAGATAGTGTAATCTCTAAAATTTCACTCCTAATAAAATAATAATTGAAATTGTTATTTTGAAAGATCAACATTGTATGTAGCTTCATTTCTAAATAAGTAATAAGAGTATTAATACAATTGGGTATTGTCTCTCATATTTCGTGCTGTTTCTAAATTTTCTAGTTACTTATTTATTCTGGTTAAATTTCATGTTTAGTTGCTAATACAAAGGTAATCAAGTATGCCCTTAGTGGGTAGTTGATCCTGACAAGTGGTATCAGAGCGAGGTTGTAGGTTCATCAGAGCTTGGGTTCACTAACAGGGGGTTTCAGATCTGGTTAGTGTTTGTTGATTACAGGTCACTCTCAAGGGTTTTAGATTGAGTGGGATTATAGCAATGGTAGAAGAAAGTAAGCTACGAATAGAGAAACTGAATAGCATGAATGGTCAATTACTATTTGATGGAAAGAAAGAGCAGGTAAATAAAGATTGTTGGTTGGTAGAAGATCAACATGAAGGAAATGAAGATGTAGATGTTGCAGGTGTTGTTGCACAAGATTCTTTGGATAAAGTAGAATCTTGGTTTATAGATTTTGTTGCCTCTTTCCATGCAGCACAAAATAGAGCATCTTTTCATGAGTATGTCCAGGGAGACTTTGGAGAGATTTATTTAGGGGTTGGTGAGCTTTGTCACATGGTTGGCAAAGGGGAAGTGAAGCTGAAATTTTAGACAGGTAACACACGAGTGTTGAAGGAGGTCATGCAGGTACCAATCTTGGAGATGAGTCTAATTTCTTCAAGAAAGTTGGGTGATGAGAGATGCACTGTAACTCTCATAGTGGATGCACTTGAATTAGATAGTGGTAAGAAAGTAGGTATCCTTTATCTATCTACTTATATTACTGATTCACCTTCTGTTGTAGAGATGTGGCTTTATAGGCTTGGTCACATATGTAAGAAGGGAATGAATGTTCTTAAGTGGAAGAAAGATATCTTTTACAAACTTAAGAATTGGAAAGCCTTGGTGTTCATGGAGGAGATGACGAACAGAGATCAGCTAAGGGGATTGAATTATTCTGAGTAGGGCTGTGTTAATTTGGATAGGGTTTTGATCTAAGGTGAGCTCGTGGGTAAAAAGTCATCACTCACAGGAAAACATAGTCACCGACATCGGTCATGGGAAATCAACATCGAACAGACAGGTATCGACATCGGTCATGTGCAAATCAATAGAGTCAGTGGTGTCAGGCAGGTGGAGACCAATGTCAGTCAGGGGAACCAATGTCGACAGTCAGGGTCAGTTACAGGGAACTGATGTCAGTTGGGTGCAGACTGGGAGATGGCCAAGATCGGTCACTAGAATGGATGTTGGGTAGATAGCAAGCTGTCAAGGGGTCTCAAATGCCCATGCAGAGGATTGAAATGGTAAGTAAGCCTCATATTCATTGTTCACCTTATTTATACTACTTGTTGCTCATCGATGGTCAAGAACCAGGAAGATGTGAAGAGGCAATGCAAGTAGAATCCAAGAAATAGTGGGAGCATGGCATGAATTCTTTAGAAGAAAACCAAGTGGGAGATTTGGTAGAGTTGCTAGCTGGGATGAAAGCACTAAAAGATGAATGGATTCCCAGGTTAAAGAAGAGAGTGGATGGATACGTGAGATAGAAGGCCAGGGTATATGGTCTTGAGCAAGTTGCAGGATAGTGGTACAGGTTTGACAGGTGTATGACAAAGCATGGCTTTAGTCAAGGTCAATGTTCCCATTGTGTTTTCTTTACTGGGTTGGATAATGATTGCAACATTATCCTATTACTGTTGTGTGGTTGCTTGTTGTAGGGTTACACATGTAGGGAGTTTCTGAGCTAAAGGTAAAGTTAGTTCAGAGGTATGTCATGAAGAATTTGGGAGCAACAAAATTCTTTGGCATGAGAGACATGGAAGATCACAGGTTGATTTTGTCTCCAGTGGGAGCTGATGTGAAGAAGGTGTTGGTGGGGTTCAATACGCAGGATGCAGAATCGGTAAGCACACCAAGGGCTAGATAGTTCAAGCTGAGCTTAGAACAGTGTTTGAAATCACGTGAGGTCTGGTGTAGACCTAAGTTTTCCCAAGCAGTGGGAGTTGTCAGAGAGTTTGGAGCTAATTCAGGGAAGGTGGATTCTCAGGTATCTGAGAGGGACTAGCAGTAGGTTAACATGTTATGCAGGGTCAAGGTCTTCACTACATGGAGTTGTAGGTTTGGATGTGGGTAGGTTACTTGGATGATAGGAAGTGTACCACAGGTTGTGTGGTGGTTGGTCTTCAAGATTGAACTTGAAGAGGGATACAAGCTAGGAAATGAATTTTATGAAGGTACACGTATAGGTATAGGTGCAACTATTTATCTCCAAGTGGGAGATTATTAGGTTATGGAGCTAAAAGCTTCACCAGGATGTGAACATGAGGAGTTGCTAAATTATCACATTAATTGGCATCGGTCAGGACAACCGACATTAGTCAGGGGTGGATAAGAAGCTACCGACATTAGTTAGGGATTGGCTGATGTTGGTCACCTCCAGATAGACAAAGACCAACATCGATCACCTGTGTAGTTCTAGGATTGTGAGTTGACGAACTGTTAGTTTAACGAACCAGTTATTTGCATGTAAAAGACTATTTTTGGTCTTGAGTTGCATGTCTAATTATTGTAATTAGGGTTTAATTATTGTATGCATGAGATCTATATAATAGACTCATGGGCTGTATTGTAAAGTGTGCTAGATAGCCATTATGCTTGTAGAGAGAGCAAGAGTAGCTCCTCCTAGTTCCAAAGGGGTGCTGAGTGTGTATGATCAGGGAGAGTTTCAGGTTGTGCAAGTTCTTGTAGAAGATCCACTGGGGTACTGGTTGAATAATCATAAGGACTTGGTGAGGCAAGGACAAGGGTTCTTCAGGGTGTAGAGATATCTACATGGTAAGTAAGGTCTGTTGATTTGTAGGTTGTTGCAAGAGAAAGGAGATCTAATTGGAGTACGGTTGTGTACTTGGTGTACTGGTAGCATTGTTACTGACTGGTGGAGGTGAACAACAACTCTATGTTTGAGTTGGTTGTTGTGATCGTAATTGAGAGAGTGAACTATTGAAGGAGAATTACTGGTGAGCCTTAGAAGTGTGGGAGCTCTAGAGGTGTGGGAAGAAGAAGTGTGGCATCTTATTTATTGTATTTTATTCTGAATGAGTATTAATACAATTGGGTATTGTCTCTCATATTCCATGTTGTTTTTGAATTTTCTAGTTACTTATTCATTCTAGTTAAATTCCATGTTTAGTTGCTAATACAAAGGTAATCAAGTGTGCCCTTAGTGGGTAGTAGATCCTGACAATAGACATAATAGTATTTTGATTTATTTAGATGATGCATAGGAGGTAATTATTATTATTAATTCACCATTTTATAAATAATATAAGTGAGTAATTTATTATTGCTCATCGCAGATAGTTAGTTTATTTATCAAACATTCTATAAATCATTCATGTTTAGTGTATAGTTTCTTTGATATGATTTTTGGGAGGTTAGGATAACTAGATAATGATATCCCTAATATATACAAAATATTTTGAGAATTCATACATGTAAAATAAATGTGTTTAAAACTTTTGAATTTTGTTACAAATAAAATATTATTTGCTCTGTAATATCTGGTATCAGAGCTGAGGTTCTAAACCTATGAGGAATGAGAAACACATGCTCTCATTAAAGTTGATGAGGAGATAGAGATATATGACTATGTGAGGAGAAGCCCAAGGACTCCAAAATATGTATATTTCATAATCAAAGTAGTCTTGAGCACCACTATCATTTGAGATTGAGCTATAACACAAGGAACATTGAGTTTATCAATCACTCAACTCACCCTTTAGTGAAAATCATACATGCTAGTCAATTTATTTTTTTACTCAAGTAGAGCCATCATTAGATGGTTTATTTCAATAATTTTATGATTTATTATCATTGATACATCCACCTAGGCCCACACCTCATGGGAAAAAAAACCAAGCATTGAAATACAAAGCTATAGAAATAGGCAACCCATTGTAGTTTTTTATGGCATGTGGTTGATTACTTCAACCTGATATTGATGTTGGCATATAATATTAGTGTCTTACATGTTTTTTAAATTAAATATCTAACCAAAAAAAACATAAAAATCATTAGATTAAAGGTTTGTGTTTTTTTAATAAGATTATAAATTAAAATTTAGTTCATAAGCTTCAATATGTGAACAATGGCACCAAAAACAACTTTTTAGAACCAACACTGATTATGATATTCATCCTTGTTGTAATTTTTTTCTAAAATTGCTCTTGAAACTCCAAAAAATACCTTAAAAATATTATTTTGTTTTAAATTTGATCTAAAACTACTCTTTAAAAAATCCATGTTATTATTTAAGCAAGTGGGTTTCCTTTAAAAAAATCAGGAATTAGAACCTACATATACAACTTTCAAGTTTTATAAACTAATCCATAAGAGAGTTTCAAAGATTGTTTTTTAGTAATAAAGGAGGTAAGAGGTTCAAACTAAAAGAGTTGTATCTAATATCACTAGATCAATGAATACACATGACATCACAATGAAGCTGCTAGTAAACGAAATCATGCATAAAAGAATATTGAAAAGGAATGAGATCAAATAATGAAATCCTCTATATCATCCTAAATTAATAAATGGAGATGAATTTATTATACAAAGGGATGAAGTTCATATCTCTCATAACTGTCAAATCTATCACAACTCATAACTAAGTAGCTCAAACAATCCATAATATACTGCACTATACTACATTAGAAATGTGAAGGGAGAGAGGTGCATATATAGGTTGGAGAGGGAAAGATACCACACATTCCAGTGAATGTGGGAATAATCTTCCCAAGTAACCCAAATGACCTCTAGAACCCTAAGTAAGCTAATATAATTATTTAGGAAAAACTTAGTGGGAAAAAGGCCTACACTAACATCCCCCATAAATATAGCTTAGTTGGGTGATGATACAAAAAATGGTTCCTAACAATGAGGGCTGATGAAATACCCATGTACATAGAGATGATCATAGTATCATATAAAATATAAAGGATGTGTGTCTCCACAAAAAAGAGAGAAGGTATGTGCAAAATGTCTCATGATGAATGTTGTAGTAGGTCCTTTTGCAAAAAATGCTATCTTTTCATTTCAAAAGAAAGAAACCATGAGCTATCAAATTTATACATTCCCACTCAAGTGGAATGTAGATAGGGATCATGATGTATATCTCTATAAAATGTTGAAATGTCTCCATATTAGTGCTTGAATGTGCCAAATTCTTATCACATGACTAATTATAGAAGATGGAAATGAAGAAGCATACAATGAAGGAGAGAGAACATCTAGATAAGAATATAGACATGCAAAATTCAATGAAAGAATGTCCATAAGAAGAGGAGATCAAGGCTAAAAAACCATAAAAATTCAAGACTAATCTATAGATGAAGCATTCAAATCTACAAGATGAATGTCTATAGGGACATATGAGTCATCAGTACTCTTAATGTGTATAATCTCACTGGAAAAGTCCTCTAAAATGTAAGTCTATGAAGGCTATAAAAGAACAACAATTTACACAGGAATGGATATAGAATCTATAATGAGACAACTTAGGTCTAGTAGAATCTCATCCTATAGTGGGGGATTGATATAAGGAAGAACACTATCCACCATGGATGTATCATCACATGAAATAAAAACATCAGGAGAGAGTACACCAGTCTTAGAAGAGACAGGAAGTGGAGGAGATGTGATGTAAGTCTTAGCTAGTTATCTAAAAAGAGACTATAGTATGCTCCAAATAGTGCAAGGACACTTTGTATGTTCCACATGACAATGAAGATCCATGGAAACATGTAGTAATAGAGTGGCAAAAAGATTGTCACAAGTAATAGCCCACTTATCAAACTGAATAAGATCAGTGGGTATAGGAATATGTCCATATAAGAATGGAATATGTTTTTTATGTCTGAGCAAGTGTTCCATGTATGCACACCATGAAACATAATTATCCTTCCCAAGAAGGATCACTGGAGGCAAAAAACTCTTTTCATCTAGAGTATCTCAAATGGGGTCAACATGAACACAATTGAGAGTAGTATTGCATGTTCTATATTTGAACTTCAGACAACACTAAAAATGAGTCCAATCAAAGGAGAACAATTAGTGCACAAGTGACAATGCAAAAGATAAAATAGACATTAGGCTCTACTTACAATGCATCTAGGAATACAAGAGCAATCTATGATAGTAGTCACTAAATGGGCACATGTAACAGTTATGAAAAATTAAATGTGCATACGAGAGAGAATGCAGGGTCCACAAAAACTTCCTTGATATAATCATGAGGCAGCCCTCCAAAATTTTAGAAATTTATAAAATAGTTAATTTTACATGGAAAATTATCCCAATGCATGGGTAATTAAAAAAAAACATTTTTTCAAAAGACAGTATTCAATTTTGAGTTACCATTTGCAAGATATTAACAATACAAATTTTCATAAATAAGCCTATTAACTAAAAACTTGCACTTAAAACTTAAAAAAATATCCTTAGAAGAGATAAAATATGTCTTCCAACCACTTGTTGAAATTAGAATGAACCATAGATCTCACATCAACAAAAGTCAAAAAATACTTGCCCAATCACCCTTATGTGTACTTTTCTCAAAAATCCTCTTAAAAGGTGTTTTAATTAAAAATATGCAAAGCTATTTTAAATAAAAATAAAACATGATTTAAAAAATATTGTTTTAGGGCATATTTTAGGTTTTGACCTATAAATGATGAGAGAGGATTTCTATGGAACTAGTAAGGAGAGAGTAATCTAACTCAAGTCTATAGATCTTGCTAGAGATGGGTGTGAGGAAGGTATATGATAGATCTATACAATGGGCCAATGCCTCAGACTCCTGCACTTCATATCTTTTTTACAAGTAAGTAGATCTCAAAAATGAGATGCCACTGATGCAAAAAAAATTCAATGCAGGTCTTCAAACAACCTTCCAATGTAACAAAAAATAGTTGACACCTCTCTCAAAATTCAACTTAGCTAGTAAAGATGATGATGCAATAGATCTAAAAGAAAAAAATCTTCAACACAGATCTATAAATGCTAATGGAAAAGGATGTCAAAATGGTTTGTTTAAGATACAAGCTTCCAAACCGTACAAAATCTAATGCCAAGCATAACAACCTCTCCCAAAAATGAGACACCACAGTCTAAAATGCCAATGTTAGAAAAAAATGTAGCCTGGTTTTATCTCCACATAGGTCAAAAAAAAAAAGGATTTTCTAAGGCATCAGTCTCTAAATGGCTTAAGTAGCTTCACTTGAAAATATGGTGCAATAGAAGACTCTCTCATGAAAAATATGTCAAAATAAAGATGGCTTCTCTTGGATAGAAAATAATGGCTAAGAGCATATCTGAGATTTTATGGAGGATGCCAACTTAGTCAATGAGCATTACATCATAAATCCAAATCACTATCCAAAACATGATCCTCTACCTTGCAGTGGTAATGAGTAGATCCAATGTAGAAGTTTATAGTTACAACCCAATGAGCAGATCAAAGAGCAGGTCATGGTGAAGGAGGCCGTGGAATTATAGGCCACCATGATCCATACAAGGTGACATCACCCATAACCCAAATGCCAAGATTTGAATCACCACTATCTAAGCATAGGTTGTATAGCCATGCAGGTTTATAAATATCTCGATGCTCATAGATTTCTACCACTATTTAAGATCAGGTTGTTACCTAGGTAGAGAGACATTGGAGGAAATATATAGAATGGTGAATTACAAGCTTAGCATCTTCCCTCCACACAAATGGTTGAACCGGTAGATATACCAGTGTTTAAGGCATTTCAAACTTGACCAAATATATATCCAAACACACTTGATAGCTATATGGTGGATGGTAAGTTGGTTATCTTAGGTGAGCCATTGATTCAACATTGGTAAAAGTATATTTTGTCTTATAGATCCATAGCTTAAAAACTTATATTACCAATATAAAATCAAAATACATGTAATTGAATAACAAGCAAATGCCAAGTAGAGAATAAACCATAGATGATCCACTTTGATCTACAATGACCTTGATGGCTGTGAGGATGATTTTATAGATCTGCAATCAAACTCATTCAACCAATGCAAATAAGATCCCTATAATTTTTTTGAGATTTCAAAAAACTACCCCAAATTTTTTTGTAAACCTTCTGAAAAAATTAACTCAAAAATATGCAAATAAACTTTAGATTTTAAAACAAAGCTTACAACAAAAAGTTAGACAATCATGAACATGGATTGGCACTCTGATACCATAAAAGAGTTGTAGATAGGATCACTGGATCAATGAATGCACATGATGGAGTGATCTCGTGAGTCGAGTAAGTGCGCATCATAATGAAGTTGTTATTAAATGAAATCATGCATAGAAGAATATTGAAAAATAATGAGAGCAAATAATGAATAATCTATATCATCCTAAAAAAATGAATGGAGATGAATTGCTTATACAAAGGGATGAATTTCATAACTCTCACACCTCTCAAAGTTTTCATAACTCATAACTAAGTAGTTCAAACAATCCATAATATACTACATTAGAAATGACCTTGGAGAGGGAAAGATACCACACATTCTAGTGAATGTGGAACTAATTTTTCTAAGTAACCCAAATGACCTTCAGAGCCCTAATCAAGCTAATATATGTGTAGGCAAAATGCAATGGAAAAAAGGCCTACGCCAAAACAAACCCCTTTGAATAAAACATTTAGTGAAACCTTTAAATTTTTATATTCCACTAAATTTAGCTACAACTAACTAGTTTAAAGACAAAAGTCAAAAAAAAAAAAATGAATAAGAGGGAAAAAATTCTTAAAACATAGAAAATAGAAAAATCTTGTAAAAAGAGGCCAAAGAGCCCAAAAACAAACAAAAATTTACAAAATTTTCAAGTTTTTAGGGAAAAGAGTGAAACTTCTTTTTTGTATTGTATTTAAATTATAAAAATTTATAGATTTAATGTAAAAATTGCACAAATCACAAGTTTTTAAAACTTGATTACAATGTTCAGTATAAATTATGCCTATGAATCACATTTATGGGTAAAGATATCACACTTGAGTTATTGCATACATAACTTAATATAAATACAACAATGACCTCTAAGCATCAACCCTATAAATCATTAGGAAGAAATAAGGCACATGCACTTTTAGCCATACCTCTATTTACCTGTTTGATTCAATCAAAAGGCATAAATCTTGACATGTGGAAATTCTAATTATATAGGGAAGTTATGCCCACGTATGCAAAATTTGATATAAGCAGGTGCCAATGATTGATTAAACCCATTTTAATACTATTTAAGTACCGCATACTAGACTCTTTCACATACGTTAATGCCTCTTTCATGTACCAATGGGTATATAGGAATGCCACGTATATAGAAAGGACTTGGATATCGGTCTAATGGTATATAAAAAGGGAAACCTTAATACTTAGAGTGATAAGAAACCAATCCATCACCCATAATGTTGATAATGGTTGTAAAAGTACGAAAATTATTTCTATCAAATTCTCAATTACTCAAAGATGACAACTACTCTACTTGGGAGATAAAGATCAAAACTCAACTAGAATTTGAAGAAATTTGGATTATTGTAGATGGTACATACACTTGACATGTAAAAAATGTTAACAAATAATGTAAATATGACAATCCATTCAAAATAAAAAAATGATCATAATATTTAGGGTATCAGATGAGGTGAAACCACACATCCATGAAGCCAAAATAACCAAGGAATCTTGGGACAAACTCCAAACTATATATGAGGTAGAAAATGAAAGTACTAATCTACACCTACAAAATCAACTTTACCCTCTAAAATTGAGGTTAGGTGTAAAGGTTGAGGCCTTTATTAGAAGTGTTGAAATACTAAGGGCATCACTACAATCCTTGGGTGAGATAGTTTCAAATGACTCTTGTACCCATTATATTCATAGCTATGCCACCCTCATATAGGATTTTTGTGACCACTTTGACTATCATAGAACAAAGCCAATTTTTAAAAAAATTGTGAATATGTTGCAACAAGAAGAGTCTTTTAGTACTCAAGAATAAGGAGAATACCATGTTCTTGATTCAAAAAATGTAATAAAACCATCAAGTGTTCAAAGCCATCATCAAAATAACATCCTTAAAAAAATCCACAAGGGGGTAAATCACAAAAACAATGTATCATTTTTAGTCGTAAGGAACATGAACTCAAATATTATTGGTTTAACACATTCCATAAGGGATTTTCTAGTGGATAGAAACCCACTAACCAATGATTGTCCCCTTCATCTCAAAGTGAACCACACGTATATAAAAAGGAACTTCACATAATAAAACAAAGTAATAAGATGTAATCACCTAAAAGTGGTAATTAGATGCTAAGTGCATACACCTTAAATTGGTTAAGAAACCACCCACATCATGTATTTTCATAGTCCTTTCACAGGAGACTCTGACTGGAGAATATGAGGTTTTATTCACATCTAGCCATGTCCGTTTGTCTAACTTGTCTTGGTCTTACTCTATTCCCTAGACACATATTTGCTTATCCCTAGTCATCTGTAGCTTTTTAGACTTAACCCTTATATACCTAGGAAACTCTTTCATTCCTAGATACATCCCCGTAGGTCCCACACCCCATAGATAATAGCTCCCAAATAGGACTACAACATTGAAACCTAGGGTGTCCAATTTATGATGATGTTGTCTAAGTGTAAATTTGGTTCTAATGGTCATTTTCTCTCATAATATGAGTCTTACCCCTTTTCTTTGCTTCATCCCTAAGTTTTCTAATTTTGGCCAAATGTGAATAAAACTCCCAAATTTGAAATAATGAATCTCTGATATAAAGAAATTCACAAGGCATTTTATATCAAACACTTACTACTTTGACACATTAGATATAATAAAATTTAGTCAATAGTATAGCTCAGTTTCTCTGCATCACACATAGACTTGCATGCTTGATCAAGGAAAGGCCTAGACAAAATTCATTCTTGCATCTATCATGTGTATTGATTATACATGTTCCCTAAGGGATAAATACATTTGATCTGAGACCCTATCTTGAGAGTTAATGTAGGTAATAATTAGAATAATAAGGGTTCTTGATTGTGTGATCATTCTTCCCCTAACCCAATTTTCCCCCCTTTTAATTTTGATATATTTGTTGTTTCCATGTGTGTAGATAAATATAGGTATTTAAGACTGAAATAGACCTACAATGAGCTCTGATGACTCCCAATACCTAAAATTTGGTGCATAGGGTCATATTGAGTAGGCAAATAAAACCCAAAAAGGTTTTTACCTCAGGATAATAGTGATAAGAAGGACTATAGCATTGGAAACTCATGTGTCCTATTTTAAACATTGTTATCTAGTCAAAAAATATAAGCTAGAGCCAAATTTTTGACATTATTCCAGCCCTGCTCCTTAAATTCTAGATTCAAAATCTTTCATTTCAGCCTAAATCTAGCTAAGTTAATTTCTTTTTATCTTGTATAATTATCATTTAAAAATCTATATTTGTCCTTATTAAATCATATTTTTCCTATCATTCTAGACCCTTATTATTAAGGATCTAAACAATAGATTCCCAAAATAATAAAACATTTGGTGAACCTAACTTACTTCAAACAAACTTAAAACCCTAGCTACACTTAGGGTTTTTCCTTCTTATCTTGTGTAAAAAATTAATTTTCAAAATTCTAATTTTTGTATTTGGTTTTGTAAATTTATCTTATACAAAACTATTTTTAGAATTTAAAATTATTACATAATTTTCAAAAATTCTAAAGCCTTATTCAAAACCCTAGATTTTAAAACTAGGTCATCAAACACCAAGCCTTTCCTCCTTGCCAATTTTAGAAAACTACTTTGGAATTTTTAAAAATTAATTACCTTGTCAAAAATTATTTCAAAATTTCAAAATTAGTAGTTTGTTGTGCAAAAATTTAATTTCCAAAATTATAATTTTTATATAAATTTTTGTGCATTTTCCTATTTCAAATAATTTTTAGAATTTAAAATTATTGCATAATTTTCAAAAATTCTAAAACCCTAGTTCAGAACCCTAGATTTCAAAACTAGGTCCTCAAACCTCAAATTTCCCTCCCTTACAATTTTTAGAAAAATAATTTGAATTTATTGCAAATTATTTGGGGTTATCAAAAGTAATTTTCAAAATTCAATGTTAGTAGTTCTTTGTGCATTTATTTGCTTCGCAGTACTTTTCAAAATTCTCTTTGGTGATAAAATGGCCACAAAGGCCATTCTTCCTTCTTATCCCATAGATCAATTTCTAAAATTTTCTTATAATTATGATAATGACTGGACAAATTTGCAAAATTGCACATTAGCTAGAACTATAGAAACTAATTTCATTTATAGTGAAGATAATGAATATTGTTGTAATGAAAGATATGATGATATACATAATGATTAGGGTGAATAAAAAATAGATGAATCTTTTTCTCTTAAACCCATCTCTTTTATTCCTTCTTCTAATGAAAATAATTTTGATAAATGGGAAAGATAATTATCACCTCATTCTCCTAGGCACAATGCATCAAATGCACAAATTAGTCATGCACTTCCAAGTGAACTTCTTATTGGTGATGATTTTATTCCATGTGAACCTAATCTCTCTCTCCCTTTTGCTACTACTATGTTCAAAACATAAAAATATAATGCAATAGAGTCAAATTACCAAAGCATAGTTCAAATGATACGTTAAGTGTTCCTAACTCTACTCTCTCAAAATAATTTTCAAATGATAACTCTCATACTCTTACTTCTCATGTTGAAAATGAAGAAAATGCATATACTCAATCCATAGATACACATGATATATACACATACACATGATATTCCAAATTCCAATGATAACATAGATACACATGATATTCCAAATTCCAATGATAACTTATTGCATATTAGAAAGGAATTAAATCTTTCTCTTACACCTCTCCCTAGCAATGATGGAAGTGACAATGAAAATGATAGTGAACATGCAAATGAATATCAAAATGAAAGTGAAAATGAAAATAATATTTCAAAGTCTTCTATTTCAAATGATCAAAATGTAGATTGTGATAATGCATGGAATAATGATGACTACAATGCATCTAGTGAAGAAGAAAATCCATCTCATGCTTCTAACCCTTCTCTCACTCCTCTCACATCTGATGCATGTCAAAATGTTGCTCTTACTTTTATTCATGATTCTATGTCAAATGATGCACATGATAATATTAACATCACATCTTCTACTCAATTAAAATGTGATTCACTAACACGTAAAGATAACAATGAATCCCCCAAGTCACCCTTCACTACAGAAGAACCCAATTCTCACCCTTCACCTAAAGAGAATGGTAGACTACATCCCTCTTGTAAGGTCTAAGCTATCATTAATCCCAAGGTTCAAGTGATCACACCCCTCTTTATGATCTAATTACTAAATGTAGCATTACTATGGCTAAAGTAAATGATCAAATTCAAAGATTGAAATGAACCACTTCAAGATACTAATGTACCATCTCAGGATATCATCTATTTGATGCATGTATTTGGTGAATTACAACACCAAGTACATCTCCTTACCTTGGAAAACAAAGCTTATAAGTCTTGGATGGATGCCAATGATCTACATGGTAACCCTATTCTAAAAACATTCATAAAATATTAATTGCCTAAGCATTTATAGATACCATCATTACCTCACTTTGATGGAACTAGAGATCCATTCATACACTTTCAAGCCTTTCAAAAGGCTTTTCCATCTCATGAAAGCCCATTGATTCTACTTAAGTTATTCCAGTAAACATTAGTGGTGGAATCACAAAATTGTTTCTTTCATCTAATCCCCATTGGTTCATTACACAATATGATGACTTGGAGGAGGCATTTATCAGGAACTACATCATAAACATGGGCCCTTATGTTACATATGAGAAACTTACCACACTACATCAAAATTCTTTAGAGCCAGTTAGCGAGTATATCTTAAGATTCAAGGCCCATATATTAAGATTAATATAAAAACCAACAGATCTAGAGATTCAACATATCTTCATCAAGGGCCTTCACCAACCTCTCCTCAAGCATCTACTATATCAGACAGAGCCTTCTTTCAGACATTTGTGTTACACAGTTCTAGCTTTGGAAAGAAATTGGGATTAATTGAGGGAGATTCAGTTGATTGGATCACTCTAGACTTCACAATAGCATCTTCAGATATAGATCCTACCACTCAACATCCACCATGTCCTAGACAAGATAGGAGACCATAACTAGAAAAACAACTAGTAAAAAATAAAGATCAAATTTTTAGAACACAACCTACAGTATGCACTATAGAGAGCAAAAATAAAGCACCACTACAATTTGATTTAGATTCATATAGCCATCTACCATATTATCAACATTGCTAGATAGGAGGTTAATTACATTACCTTCTATTCATCGATGAGATCCACATCTCTTACATAGATACCCACATCAAACTTCTTAAAACTATCATCATATCTATGAACACAGAGATAATGACTATTTTGGACTTATATATTGCATTATTATATGTTTTGGTAATGCTATCATAGCATTCACATAGGGGGTACACAGATCTCCTCTTTTATGGAACCCTAGACCTCATTCCTCCATATCTGAGTCATCCCAAGACATTCCTTTATAAGAATCATAAGTCACTCATTGTGAGCACAACGTAGGCTTTAGGATAAAATCTCAAAGGAGATATCTTAATCTAACTATATAGAAGGTTTGGAAACCAATATAATAAAAATAAGCTACATATAACAACATAATCCATGGAATACATAGTGTAGTTTCATATACATATCCAACAGAGTCACATATGCAATAACAGAGTACCAATCATGAGAAATATTCATTACAAGTAAAGTTTTAGGGTCCTATCTCACATAGCAACCTGATATGGTCAAGATTAGATGAGCCCCCATCACATGTTATATTTCCGTATTGATCTATTGTTTAGTCATATGCATCACAATAGAGGCCACAAGGTATAATTTCACATAGCAATCCAATACGATTATGAATGGATGAGCCTCTTCCATAGCATCCAGTATTAGCTACATGAACAATCAAGTTAAATTTTTTAGAATCTTCACACATAGTAACAATTATCACATAATAAACAATATCAGATATAGAGCACATTCCTATAAATAATGAGTAGTATGGGCACTTGTTTAGTTGGCTAACATGGTTTAGATAGTGATACATCATAGAATAATACAATGTATAGTCATACTGGTTTTAGCTCATAAGCTTCACTTAGTAGGGCAATGATGGAGCCAAAATTCTAGTTACCCTTTGTAGTCTTGAGCCACTTTCAGGAAGGTAACATGCACATAGTGCTATCTTACTTTCCCCTCCTACTAACAATTAATATTCCTCACTCTAAATAACCATCCTAGCCAGAACCAAACTATAAAAGTCTAGATATTACCAAATAAAACTTATCCAAACACTTTCCCTCTCAAACCAAATCAAACATATCCAAATCCTACTCAAATTTATCCAATATGTTTACCAATTACCACAACAAACAAATTTTTGCTCACATACAATTATAATTCAAAATCAATAAGCCTAACAACTTAATTAACAAAACATCACATCCAAACATATGAAAACATCAAATACCATATCCCAAGAACCATTTACCAATCACATGTCAATTTAAAATCAATGTTAGATCAATCATTTCTAAAATCAACCATTTACAATCAATATACCAACATATTCCAGAATCCATAACACAAATACACATGAGTTTAAAATTAAACCAACATCTATATATATCATCAAGTTTTCAAAACATATACATCATGTTAAGGTACACTCAGTCATGAATGGGCATCATTCCCTCACTCTTAGTCTCACTCTCTCCTCTAATGCTAATCCCATAATCTTGTCTAGCACTTGATGACCCTACACCTCCTTGATCTCCTAAATGCCTCTTTCACTAACTATCCCATTCTAACAACTAACCATTCTCCTCACACAAGTCTATATATCACCATTGAACATACATGTAGTCATCCATAATATTTGTCCTCACCATGCCATAATTAGGTAGAGGCATCTTATGCCTATCCAACTTAGCTCTAAGATCATCTCTCTCTCTCTCTCTTGCTGCCCTAACATATGCAACTATAGTTATAACAACCCTATCAAAAAAATGAGCATACATGCTAGCTTTATTAGGTAGTTACTTGAGCTCACTCATTGATGTTATTTATGACATTCCTTTCACAATCACCATTTTACCATTGCTTGTAAATTTAGAATATAGATCTATTATGAATGAAAACCAATCATCTTATTGGTTTTCATATAGTCATGATTGAAAATGAAGATCCATAGGCTAGGGTTTCTTGAATCTAAATGAGACTTAAAACCTACATCTATAAGCTCTTGAAAAGTTTTATAGGGATTTAATGGTGCTAGATGGATTTACAGGGTCTACTCCTAGTAACTTAGATCATGTTTGATCTTGCATTTATGTATTTTACTTGCTCAGGGTGGTGAAATCCTTTGTCCAATGTGTCTACCTTTGTGTCATCCCCTTGAAGCATTTTCTTTGGTTTGACCTTAGGTTGCATTTTCTCTTCATTTAAGTCCCTTGGATTCAAATTTTAATGTCGACCATTGATCTCAATATGGGATTCTCATAATGTGCCAATTATCATCTCTTCATTCATTTTAAAGATCCAGTTATCAAATCTTTGACTTATTGACATCACACACACTATCAATATCCATTTACATGGCTCAAATAGATACTGTTAGTTTACTTGAAAATTTCCATGATCATGATAATTAATAGCTTCTCATTTATCTTTGAGATCTACTGACTTGTTGACTTCTCACTCACCATTATTCTACTTCAGTATGATTAAACATGTTTCATTGATCTATTTGGTCCCACTAGACTTGTTAGTCATCATGTACCATTAAATATCTATTTAGGTACCCAAGATATTGACACTTATTAGTCACATGTTCATCTTAGGATCTTCTAACCTTTTGACTTGATGCTCACCATTGATCTTTGATGCATGATCAAATATACTCTGTTAGATCTTTGAGACCCATTGGTATTTTTAGTCGATGCATATCATTAGATTTGATATTAGCTTTAAATATTTGGATACTTATCTATCATGTATTCATCCTTGGAATATTTAAATTTAAATGGCTATTTGACATAGATTTAAATTGATGTCTACACATGCATTTCACTCTGTAAGTCTAATTCTGAAGCATTATATCTTGAGATAGAAAATACATCAAGATATGAAATTTACAGAGGATGATTTAGGAATGAAAAAATTTAATTCCATGTGATATTTTGACTTGAGAGTATTTCTAAGCATATTTATAAAATGCATAATTGAGCTAAATAATCTATTTCTCTATGATGTATGATGATGATCTAGTTTTTATAGAATTGTGTAAACCAACTTCATGTCCTTGAATGCTATGATCATCATGGAAACCTACTTTCTCAAAATTTGACAAACTACACTCTAAGTTTACTTAAAGTGTTTCAAAATATTTTTAAGCTGTAAGTGATATTTGGACCACTCATTTCATCTAGAACTCTATTCACCTCATCTATCTAGGTAGAAGCTTTGTATGTAGGCCAAAATTTTCCAACATTTTTGGTGACTTTGATGGCTTGACTAGACTAATGGTCATGCAACCTAGACACTTTTATGACAAGGTGACTCACAAAAAAAGTACAAGATGATGACACTTTGGACATAATTATACTCTTAACACCTCAAAGACTTATAGTAGGAACAAGACACACATAGACACAAAAAATAAACAACCTAACACTAAACAACACACCTAACATCTAAGGATACATGAAGGAAATAACTTAACAACAAGACAAGCCAAAAACATATGTAAAGCACTTGGCTGGTATAATAGTCTCTACTAAAATTTGTACTCATGCACCTCTTGGATTGATGAGAAAGATACTTGTAGTTGTTTACCAATTTGTGCTTAGATTTTTGCATTTGTGTGATATGCAAAATTGGTTTAATCTTGCCTTTACAGGTCCAAATTCAACCTAAGTACTAACAAGCTTTCCTTGTAGGTCATCTAATGTGTCATAATGTTTATGTCTCAGGTATAAAGCTGACTACTGACTGTAAGTGATTTCAATTAGGCATTACCATCATTTCCCTCTAGCATAAGTCAATAAAATTGACCTCCATGTGAGTCACTTTTACTTGGAAACCATTGTAAGCACTGTGTTAAGTCTATTCATAGTCCATTAGTATGTCAAGAGTTCAAGCCTATGAGTGGATACAATGAATTCATGGTGCATCACCACATGTTAGTGTAGGTTTTATTCATTCCATTCCTTCACTCTTTTCATCCCAACCTATTTATGTATTATAAGAGAATTCAAGTGATGCATCAGAGGAGCTAGCCTTGTTAAAAATCCTAGAGGTCTAACCTAAGATTAGGTGACCCACAGCCAGGGTCATTCCCATGTTGGACTAGGTTTGAGAAAGAAGACCTAAACACTCCCCTTTTTAGCTAGGGTATAGTCTAAGTCTCCAATAATTTCTAGTATGCCTAGTGGGATAGATTTCAAGTGCCCAAAATCATGCTTTGGAGATATTAGAGAACATTTGAAAGCTGAAGACATCAAACAAATCATCTGTAGTCATCTTGGGTAAAGTCAAGCATCTTTAGAAGGTTTGTAATCAATCTCATGTTTAGAGATACAAGTGGTTTCATGGTGGCAGAGGTAAAAAGGTTTTTAGTCATGTTTTTGATTTGATACACATATTGAATAAGGTTCCATAGTAGGCTATGAGGTAAGTTTCTTCCCTCCACCCCCATATCCACTTTACCATACCCATATGACCCATACATTGATCCTTATCAACCATATAATACATATCCTACACACTACCAAGATCATCCACCATACTTTGAGCCTCTTCTACCTCCATAGAAACCTCTTCATCCTCATAATTAGTCTTATTGTCAACTTGATACCCCTTGCAATCCACCTACACCAAACATTGATTATCTACACTTAGAGATTGAGAGATTAAGAAAAGAAAGGAACAAGTTATAGGAGAGTCTTAGAAAAGAGAAAAGGGTTAAATTCTAAGATCTTATTCCTCATCAAAATAATCCTACAAATCAACCAAAATAAATTAAATTGGTCACCCCATCTCCTTTTATTACCTCCATGATAATAAGATATTTCTTAGTCCATAATTTTTTACTTAATGACAAGGTAAATCTTTCAATTATTCCTAAATCAGTGGTAGACACGTTAAATCTAAGGTATGAACCTGTTTCTGAATTAGAATTACAATGGAATGGGTCTCCCATAAGTATTTGGCATTGTTATAAATATTCAACTCATTTTCCATGCCTACCCCAAAATTTTAATTGTGTAAGGCCTTATTGTAGTAGATTTGTTGACTCATTTTACCTTGTTTTTGGCTAATGAATTTATGACTAAGGTTGGAGGGTACTTGTTCAAAGACTTGTCTAATATAGTGTGAAAACATGAAAATGGTGTGGAGGTGAAAATCAAGTTTGATTTGCTCTTTAAGTTCCACATTTAAACACCTCATCTAATCACCCCAAAGGTAGACTACCTTCACCTTCATTCCCCAAGGCAATACACTTGTGTTTAAGATCCTATGATTACCAAATAACCTAAAATGATACCCACATGGAAGCCTTCATGGGATATGGATCCTAATTTCATCATTCCCACCCTTGAAAAAGAGGATAGTGAAGGAGTAGGTATGGAATTTGTTATTAGTACTTCATTTGATTTCACTCAAGTACTTATTTCCTCTTTTCACTTCCCTCCTCAATACCAAGAGCTTCCTAAAAAACCATTCAAGATCCCTAGTTGGAAGGATACCCTTGCAAACATAAAATTACCTAATGATATATACTTCCCACCCACCCTCTTCCCTTTTGAAAAGAAATTGTTTTTAGTTGGATTTTCACCCTTTGAGGAGATGAAAAATATCTCCTCATCCAAGTGGCACAATGGAAATTCCTCTAGGCTTGTGAGTAGCCTAAAAATTAGGTGAATCTCTAGATAGGGCTATCTCCCTTGATGTACCACTTTAAATCAAAACTACTCTTAAATTTGGGGGGTGAAAAGGGAGAGAGATAACTGAAAGAAAAATAACCTAAGGGAGTTGATACACCAAAATAGATGATGACTTCCAACCAGATGCATGTTACATATAAAATCAAGGGACAAACTAAACATACACTCTTTCAATCTACATCTTCTCACATCAATGTTACATTATGAGGTTATGGATGAATGTGTAAAGCTAAGATGAATATCCAAGAGGACTTTAATGTCACTAATGAAAATACTAACTCACTCAATATTTGAAATTTCCTAGAACACTTCATATGCCCTACAAGAAGAAGCTTTCCAACTATAAATAAGGTGGAAGAATGAGGCAACATGCTAAGGAATCCATAGTCTTCACTAAGAAAGATTCATAATCCAATAAAAACACTTATGAATAGATATAAATAAGTAAAAATTAGTATTATTATTTATCAAATGGTATGCAAATGATTAGGGCTTCACCATACTCAAGATGAACATAAGTTACAAAGGCCAAAATGGATAATTCTTATAGAACTTGAGAGATAAAGGACAAGATAAAAATAAAAGGGTAATAAATACAATTGAAAAGATGAGATAATTAGTTACATGTGCATGATAATAGGATATGGTAAGAACCATTCAAGGTTAGGAAGCCCAAATGTCCATCCAAGTCATAAAACTCTTACAAAGTGGCATAAAACTCCTCATTCTGGCTCAAAAAACCTGTCTTCATGATTGGCCCTATTTGAATGCCTAATAAATAATTAGGACCAGGTAAAATGTTTTAAAATAAGGGGAAGGGTATTAGGCATGCATCTCCATGAATTTTTTATGGGCTTGATCATCTAGAATCAATTGGAAAGAAGCCATCATCATTTACAGTTTAGAAAACTCTTCCTTCATGCACCCTGTACACTTGGATTCCAAAAATATATTAGATACTCATGAAAATACATGGAATGGAGTGGATAATTAATATAAATATCTTAATGGAATTATAGGCATTAGGCATGCTTTAAAATCAGCTCACATGAAGTTTTCCACCCTTCTCACTAGCTTGTGCACTAGGCCAGTTTTGACTGGCTAAGATGAAGCTATTTTTTTTCACAATTAAAAGTTTTTATAAAGAATTAAATTAAAATTTTGAGTTATAAAAATTCTAAATATTTATCCTAAATTTGGTTTCATCCTCAGAATCCTTTTAGAACCTATAAAACACAAAAAATAGTCAAAAATACCCTATTTATCACCCCATATGTACAAGTCCATAAAAATAAAAAGAATTGGAGGGATATTTAGTGAGTATTATAAAATTTTAAATCAATTTAATGATAAAAATATTCCACTAGATTATCTTTCCAACTCCATTTTCACAAACTTGTCACTTGCAAGGGTTTTGAAGGGGTTTGAGTAGTTTTCATTCTTAAGGTTTATTCATAAATTTATGACATATAACTTGAAAATAAATTACAAAAATTCACAATTAAATACCTTAATAAACATCCTTGAAACTCTTTTAATCCCATGTAAATCACCAAGAGAGATATAAACACTTGAAATCACCTTATTGAGCTTCTCCTTCACTTTCTTGTAGGTTTGATTTGATCTAAGGTCCAAGAATGGATTCCTTTGGTTTTATTTGAACTATAAAATATTTATAAACTTTGTATTAACATAAAAATCATACTAAAACAAGTTAGAATGCTCACCTCATGTGGCAAGTGAAGGTGGCCATCCATTTGGGGTCTATGCCAAAAACTTGCCTTTAAGCCTGACTGTAATTTAGAGATAAAAATGACCTTTGATGGTTTTCCCTACCTCCTGATAGCTCAAAAACACAAATATTCATCCCATAAATATTTTAAAATAGTATTTAAAGCTTTCACAGGACTAAAACCATAAATGATCTCCCATTTGGGCATTAGCCCTAATCTTTGTTTACTAGGTCTACCTGCATCATTGAGGGTCAAGATACCCTGTTTAGCTTCACTCTTTCATATTTGATTTATACTATTTTAATATGTGTCATTAAATTTTTGAAACATTTATTCAATATTAAATCAATCTTTGGTCCATATTATTCCCTCATTTCTTAAGGTTGTAGGCTTTGTCCATAAGGGGAAACACCCCTATCTAAGATAAAATAGGGGTAATTCCCCTATTTACTCAGGACCACTAACTATTGGAGAGGATTATTTAGGTGGTAAATAATTTATATTAAAAATTCTATCCCTTGGTCATATTTCTAGACCCTCCAACTCCCTCCATTTCAAGGACAAACTATATGGAAGTTGACTGTGCAGGGTTTTTACTTTGTACTATATACTGTAACCTTGTAGCTCTCTCTTAGCTTACTTCACACTATAAAAACCTATATATTTTGTCATGATATTTATGGAGGTTATTTAATTATATTTTACCACTCTAATAATGCATATTCCTTTCCACACATTGAACTCCTTAACTAATATTGACTGTGTTTTGCCTTAGGACTCCTGCCTGTAGGTGGATATGCTTGGTATAGGCTTGAAAAGGTGATTATCAAACTTTTTAAAGTAATTTTTAACCACATTATACATTATTTAACCCAAAATTTTACTTATCTTGTTCTTCTCTATGAATTTAAACTTTAAACATGCTCACTGTCCTTCACAGTCATTTATAATGGCCGTAGGTGTACATTTCTTCATAAGGGGTCTATATATGCTTATTTTGCTTTACTCATAGATTATGAGCTCATCATGAATATGGATAACGTGTATATAGGTTTAATTCATCATGTTATCCTCCAATTATCCCTCAACATGCACCTTAGCTCATAAATGAGTCCTCCATTACTCTGACCAAGACACCTACCTAAACTGACCCCTTTAGGTGTGCTTTAATTCTTTTAAACTAGGTTATGATGTTTAAAAGCATTAATGAGCCTTATAGATAATAAATTATACATTTTTTCATTATAATTCACCTTGGATTCCCTTAAACATCACCAAAACACCAAAGTATCTCACTGTCTACCCTATTTGCTATAGATGGATGTTTTAGGGCCTGTGTATGGACTCTAGGTGTGAATAGGGGTCTAAACACAGTATCCTAACCTATTAGGTGATAATTGGATCATATATTTCACATTGGAACATTTGGAATCACCTTCATGCATTTTAAAGTCCTAATTTTAAACTTTAGGTGAACATAGGTCTCTTTAGGACTCAAGCTTGTAGACAATATTGAAATAATTTAGTGTTTTATAGGCAATTTTTATACCCCAAATGACCATCTTCCACTAACTCTATGTCTTTAAAAATTTTCAAGGGTATTGTATTATAATAGAGATAAAAAACCAAGTCATTAATATTCCTTAAAATTTATTACAACCTTATTTTATGGTTTCAACAAAACCTCCAAGATATTTGTCTTTCTCTTTTTGGGAAAAGGGGCTTGAAAGCATAGTTACCTTATAATCATGATTTCTCACTCAATTTTGTCAATCAATCCTCTAAAAATGGGATGTAATGATATTATAATCATCTTAATACTTCAAGGAGGGATTCAAATCATGTAAAACCTCTCCTATATGGCTATTTAGAGACTTTGACCAGGCCAACTGTAGGTAGGCATTTTCCATAGGCAACAAAGTGAGAAATTGGTAGTATGCATGTTTTATGACCTAATATGAGTATTAAACTCTTATAAACACATATAAATATACTCGTTAAAAATTTAAATACTTTTCATAGCTTTAAAACCTCTTTCCAACATGACGAATCCTATAAAGACACATGTAGGTAAGCCTATTCATTGCTACCTAATTGGAAAATGTTGCATATGATTGTAGTTCTATGAAGATTTGACTTAGAAAAGAGATTGAGAGGTGAAAGGAATCATTATATAATTTTAAACATGTGAAAGGTCTTAACACAACACCTTGAAACCATGAATAGGTAAGAATCTCTTATAAATAGTGAAAAACTACCTACAACTCAACAAGATGTATCTTCTTATGACCTTGAGCTACTTGACTCATCCAAACATCATAAAAATTAAAACCAAGTATGGAGAGTAGATGATAAGGTATAAAACATCCTTTAGAGTCAACATCACCAATTGGTTCAAATAGATTTGACCAAAATGGAGCAAAACCTATAGGGTGCTATATACACCCTAAATTTTTCAAGTAACCACACATCATATCTTTTCACAGTCCTTTCATAGGAGACTTTGACTAGATAATATGAGTCTTATTCACATCTAGCCATGTATTTTTATCTAATTTTATTTTGTCTAGTTTCATACCCTAGACACCTTTTTGTCTTTTCCTAATAATTCATAACCTTCTTTTGTCTAGGGTACTCTTTCCATTCTTATTCCACCCCCCAGGTCCCAGACCCTCCAAACAATAGTGCCCAAATAGGAATATAGTGCTAAAACCTAGGGTGTCCAATTTTTGGTGATATTGTCCAAGTGCAAATTTAATTCCAATGGTTAGTTTCTCCCACAAGATGAGTCTTACCCCTTTTATTTGCTTCATTTCTAGGTTTTCTAATATCAGCCAAATGTAAATAAAGCTCTCAAATTCAAAATAATGAGTCTCTTATATAAAGGATTACACAAGGAATTTTATATCTAGAACTTAATAATTTGACACATTAGACATAATAAAAATTAGTCAATGGTATAGCTTAGCATTCTGCATCACACATAGACTTGCATGCTTGATCAAGGAGGGGCCTAGATGAAATTCATTCTTGCATTTGATGTGTGCATTGATATGCACATTCCATAAGGGAGAACTACATCAGATCTAAGACCCTAATTTGAGGGTTAATATAGGTAACAATCAAAATAATATGGGTTCTTGATTGTGCGATCATTCTTCCTCTAACCTAGTTTTTTTCCCTTTTTCTTTTGATGTATTCATTGTTTACATGTGTGTAGATCGATACAAATATCAAATATTAAAATGGATCTATAGTAAGCTAAAGTGACTTCTAGACCTCAAAATTTGGTACACTGGCTCATATTGATCAGGTGAACAAAACCCATAAAAGCTTATATCTTCAGGATAATAGTGATAGGAAGGACTATAACACTGAACACTAGGGTGTCCTATTTCTGGTGCTCCTATCCAATAAAAAAATAAAAGCTAGATTTAGTTTCCTGATAGTTTCTCAGTCCTGCTCTTTCATTTTTAGCCTCAAAATCTTCCATTTTAGTATAAATTTAGATAAGTTAATTTATATCTCTCTTGTATAATTATCAATTAAAATCTATATTTTTCCTTGTCAAAGTAGATTTTTCCTATCATTCTAGACCCTTATTATTTAAGATCTAAACACTAGACTCCCAAAAATAATAAAACATTTGGTGAACTTGACTTACTTTGAACAAATTTAAAACCTTAGGTACCCCTAGGGTTTTTCCTTCATATTTTGTGCAAAAATTACTTTACAAATTTTTGATTTTTGTATTAATTTTTGTACAATTATTCCATTCAAACATATTTTTAGAATTTAAATTATAGACATAATTTTCAAACATTCTAAACCCTAGCTTAAAACCCTATATTTCCAAACTAAGTCCTCAAATCCCAAGTTTCCATCCCTTACAAATTCTAGAAATTAATTTCAATTTTTTTGAAAATTGTTTAGTGTGGCAAAAATATTTTCAAAATTAAATTAGTAGTTATTTTGGGAAAAAATCAATTTCAAATTTTTGATTTTTGGTATCAATTTTTGTGTAATTATCTTGTTCAAATTAATTTTAGAATTTAAATTATAGCCATAAATTTCAAAAATTCTAAAACCCTAGCTCAAAACCCTAGATTCCTAAACTAGGTCCTCCCCATTCAAACCATTCATCCTTGCAATTTTTAGAAATTAATTTCAAAATTTTTGCAAATTATTTAGATAGTCAAGTATTTTCAAAATTTCTATGTTAGTAGTTATTATTGCATTTATTTACTTAATAGTACTTCATATTATTTGTGGTGAAAGAAATAAAATGGACACTAAGGCACTTCTTCCCTATCATCCCATAGATAAATTTATTAATTTTTTGCATAATTATGATAATGAGTGGACAAATTTGAAAAATTACACATAATCTAAAAATGTAAAAAATGATTTAATTTACAATGAATATAATTACTATTATTGCAATGAGGAATATTACCATGCATATGAAAGTGATAGTGAAGAAAAAGTAGATGCATCTTCTCCTCTCAAACCTATCTCTTTCATCCCTTCTAAAGAAAATACTTTTGATAAATGGGAAAAATACTTTTCACCTCATTCTCCTATGCAAAACACACAAAATGAACAAATTAGTCATGCACTTCCAAATGAACCTCTAATAGGTGATAATTTGCTTTCATGTGAACGTAATCTCTCTCTCTCTCTCTCTCTCTCTCTCTCTCTTTTGTTACTGCTATGTTCAAAATACAACAATATAAATGCAATAGAATCAAATTACCAAAGCATAGTTCAAATGATGCATCTCATGAATGTTCAAATGATAACTATCTTACTCTTACTTATTATACTACAAATGAAGAAAATGCATACACTCCATCCCTGGATAACATAGATACACATGATATTTTAAATTCCAATGATAACTTATTGCATATTAGAAAGGAATTAAATTATTCTCTTACACCTAGCAATGATGGAAATGATAATGAGTATGATAGTGAACATGCAAATGAATATGATAATGAAAGTGAATGCAAAAATGATTCTTCAAATTCTACTATTTCAAATGAACAAAATTAAGATTATGATAATGCATGGAATAATGATGACTATTATGCATATAGTGAAGAAGAAAATGCATCTCATGATTATACTTCTCTCAATCTTTCTCTCAAATCTAATGCATGTCAAAATGTTGCTCCTACTTTTATTCATGATTATATCTCAAATAATACACATGTTAATGCTAATAACACATCCTCTACTAAATTAGCATGTGATTCACTAAAACACAAAGACACCAATGAATCTTCCAAGCCACCCCTCACTACAATAGAACCCAGTTATCACTCTTCACCTAAAGAGAATGGTAGCCCACATCCCTCCAATAAGGTCCAAGTTACCATTATTCCTAAGGTTAAGGTGAGCACACTCCCTCTTTATGATCCAATTGCAAAATGTAGCATTCCCATGGTTAAAATTAATAAACAAATTCAATGATTAAATGAACTACTTCAAGATACTAATGTACCATCCTATGAGATCATCTCTTTGATTCATGCATTTGGTAAATTACAACACCAAGTACATCTTCTTACCATGGAAAACAAAGCTTACAAGTCTTGGATGGATGCCAATGATCTACATGGTAACCCTATTTTGAAGACATTCATAAAAGATTCATTACCTAAGCATTTCTAGATACCATCATTACCTCACTTTGATGGAACTAGAGATCCATTTATACACCTTCAAGCCTTTCAAAAGGATTTACCATCTCATACAAGCTCATTGATTCTACTCAAGTTATTCTAGCAGACATTAGTGGGAGACACATAGAATTGGTTCTTTCATCTACTCTCCATTGGTTCATTGCACACATATTGTGACTTAGAGGAGGCATTTCTCAAATATTACATCATAAACATGGGCCCTCGTGTTACATATGAGAAAGTTACCATACTACGTTAGAATTATTTAGAGCCATTTAGTGAGTATATCTTAAGATTCAAGGCTCACATGTTAAGATTGATATATAAACTAGCAGATCTAGAATTCAACATATCTTTATTAAGGGGCTTTGTGAACCTATACTTGAGCATATACTAGATCAGACAGAGTCTTATTTTAGAAACTTGTGTTATATAGTTTTATCTTTGGAAAAAAATTGGGATTGATTGAGGTAGATTTAATTGATCAAACCACTCTAGATTTCATAATAGCATCTTCAAATATAGCTCCTAGTACTTAGCATCAACCATGTCCTAGATAAGATAGGAGACCACAACTAGAAAAACAATTAGTCAAGAACAAAGAGCTAGTTTTTAGAGCACAACCTTTTGCACTATAGAGAACCACAAAGCACCACTTTAGTTTGATTCAAAGTGAGATAGCCCATATCAACACTACTGGATAGGAAGTTAATCACATTACCTTTTAGTCATCGATGAGATCCATGTCTCTTAAATAAATAGCCACATCGGCCTTTTTGTAACTATCATTATATTTATGGACATAGAGATAATGACTATTTTAGACTCAAATATTACATTACAAAGATCTCCTTCATTATGGAACCCTAAACCTCATTCCTCCATGACTGAGTCATCCTAGGACATTCCTTTATAGGAATCATCAGTCACTCATCATGAGCACAATGCAAGTTTTAGGATAGAATCTCATAGATCTATTCCACTACCTTAAAAGGTTTGAAAACTAGTACAATAAGAATAGACTACATATAGCACTGTAGTCGAAGGAATACATATTGTAGTTCCATATACATATCCAATAGAGTCATAAGCACCACAATAGAGTCCTACTCATGAGATATATTCATTACAAATGAGTTTTTAGGGTCTTATCTCATGTAGCAACCCACTATGGTTAAGATCAAATGAACCCCCATCACATGTTATAGTGCCATATTGATCTATTTCTTAGTCATATGTATCATAACAAAGGCCATAGGGTGTTATTTCATGTAGCAATCCACTATGATTATTAATCAATGAGCCTCCTCACTAGCACATAGTTTTAGTTGCACATCTAGTAAGGTTACATTTTTTAAAGTCTCCATGTATAACTACAGTTAGTGCATAGTAGGTAGTATTAGATACAACATATATTCCTACACAACATGAGTAGTATGGGCATTTGTTTAGTTTGCCATCAGGGTTTAGATAATGATACAATACACATATACCTATACTTAATAATGCAACAATGGAGCCAAAGGTCTATCTAACCTTTATATTCTTAAACCACTCTTGGGGAAGTAATACACACATAGTGCTATCTTACATCCCCCATCCTAATAATAACTAACATTCATAATTACCTCTAACTATCCATAGCCAAAAAACCTACCTATAAAATTCTAGATCCTACCAAATCAACTGATCCAAACCCTTTACCAATCTCAAATTAACTCAACTTATCTAAATAAGTTACCAATCTCAAAATCTAGACCTTACTTATATCCTACTTGAAAACCAATTTAATGTACCAAATTAATTTTACCAATTACAAAAACTAATAAAATTTTCATTTACATATGATTACAAATCAAACATCAACATCAAACATTATTTCAAATCAAAACATTGCAACACCAGTATATTTTAGAATCCATAACATGAATATGAGTAAATCTAAACCCAAACCAATATCTCTATTTATATAACCAAGTTTTCAAATACATATACAATATATCAACTACAATCAATCATGAATCAACATCATGCCCTCACTCTCAATCTCACCCTCTCTTCTAGTAATAGTCCCATATTCTAGCCTCATGCGCGACATCCTCACACCTCCTCAAGCTCTCGAATGCCTCTTGTGTCAACTATATCTCTCTAGTAACTGACCGTGCTCCTCATGCAAGTCTGCATATCACCTCTAAAGATCCATATAATCATCCACAATCTTCATGCTCACCATGCCAAAATTAGGTGGAGGCATCTTATGCCTATCCAACTCCACTCTCAGCTCATCTCTCTCTCTCTTACTACCCTAACATATGTAGATCTAGCTATAGCATCCATATCAAACAAATGAGCATAGTCACCAACTATAACCATTGCTCACTCTATCAGACCCTACTCCATTACATCATTAGGAACATGCCATATGAGCTCTTAGAGTATCGACTCAATGATGGTCTCCTAAAACTCATCATCTCCCCTCCCCACCCCAATAGGTGCCTCATATTGTGCACCTCCCACTCCACCTACATGCATAAAAATTACAATTCTACATTAAATATATAATTTCAAATCAAACTAAAGTATAAATGTAAGCACAATTCAAATACAATCATGGCTTACCTCTAATCATTTAGATCAACTTAAGATTCTCATACATAGGAACATCCACTCAATCAATAGGATACAATAGAGCCCATCGATGCCCAACCCACCATGTAGTCTATGCCTTAGTACATCCCATGTCATCTACATCATGAATATCTATAGCTACATCTCATGCATCCAAAGGTAATGGTGCCAAATCAACCTCAGTGGGTCTTGCATGAGCTCTTGATCTCACTAATGCCCATGTGATCCTCAACCATACCCATGATATAGGAGGAATATCTTGTCAAACTCCAAACTACCTAATCACATGATCATACACTCCAACCCAACTATCATGTATCCAAAAACTAACCCTCATATATCTCAACTACACTCCATCCTCCTTCCACCTAGGGTATCCTCTATACAACCTCCATATGATATCATGGGCTCCAATCTATCGAAAAATCATCTATAGTGATTTATATTAGGATCCCTGATAGCTAATGAAATTGTCCACTACTCTCCATATGGCTATGGAGGTGCCCAACTCTCCCTTGACAATCCAATCATTCACACAACTACGATGTGCTCATAAGCCCAAAAATGAAATAGAGTAGCTACACCCACACCACTACTAAATACATCCTAAATAAATATATATAAATATTTATATAATAGGCAATCATAGTACTACCTTATGATAACATAGTACCATACATATCAACAATACAAACCACTCTATGCATCTCATAAGCAATAGAAACTCTGCTACCATCCACTACAATAAAAGAAGCCAACAACATGGATAACCACTTTTATAGGCACAAAACACTTGACTACATAATAACTAGCAATAATACATAATTATCACTACCTCTCTAATGTGCATCTAAAGGCACAACAATAAAATACAAGGATACATGATCAATGGCATCAATACCTATATCATCTTGTAATGTCACCCATCACTCACTAACTGACAAATGTAGAATCTGATACACATGTTCTAGTGTCATAGTGATCTCCCCTATAGGAGTCCAAAATGTACAAGTGTCTACATTACACCTATCACATAAGGTGGTTATCAAATACCTATCCCACTACATAGTACCTAGTTCACATACATGACCCAACCATGCCCTATCCATAACAACCCTCTCATTAGTTGACAAAGGCAACAATCTCAGAGTCTCCTCACCTAGCCTCTACAAAACTCACTCATCTATACCTTGCCATAAAAAACACCAAAAAATATCATGTATATTAGTCAACCATGCCAAATTAATAACCAAGTAAAATGATAACAACTAAACTAAGCATCAATCTCAAAAATCAAGGCTCTAGGACAACAATGCTGAGTATAGGACAATAATGCTAGACAAGAGCACTAAAACCTAGAAAATGACATTGAATCTTGGACAACAGTTCTAAAATAGGCATATGAGCATTAGATCTAGTCAAAATTTCTTAAAAATATTAAAAATAACTCAAAATCATAAAAAATAGGCTTCCAAATAGGCCTAAATCACATGCTTTAGCTACTTACCAGGGTAACCTCTCCACCAACCTGAATTTGGGCTATAAACTACTCAAAATTGGTCATAGAAGAAGCTTGTATCCTAGGTATTTTATCACTCTAGAGCTTTAATATCTCAAACTAGTCACTACACAAATGAACCCAAAGTCAATCAAAATTCCTATATTAACAAACTTTTTTATTCAAAAGAAAAACACCATTTTACCCATAACTAGAACCTTGTAGCTCTATTTTACAAACCATTTTATTTAATAAAATTGTGACAACAATATCTTTGACATCACACATGCCTTGATCTATCACTATTTAATCTATATCATACACACATACCTATACCTCTTTTGTACCCTTACATACAAATCGGTACCTACCAATGAAAAACTCATTGAAACCCAGCCAAATTGATCAAATTTTCAATCCATTTAGTCTACTACCACCTCATTTGTCTACCAAAACATGAATGTTTCTAGCCTCTAATATACCCACACATAATATTTAGTACTAACCAATCAAGAACATATTTCAATCCTAGTAATTCAAATCTCACAAATCAAACACAATATTTTCAATCTATTCATTACATGCCAACCTAATTACTATTCATACACCACTAGTCATCACCTTTGGCTCAACCTCCTATATCAAATATTTCATCCCTCTCCCCAAAAGGAGGCATCATTCCTACTATCTCTAAAAATTACCTTGTATCCCTATCAACTTGTATAAGTAAATACACATAGGTTTTTACACCTTCATAATCTAGATTATCAACATTAGTCAATATACATTGTCAAGATTATACAGTGGTTTAGACTATATGGGTCAGTTAACATCACTTAACTCAGATTGGTCAAGATTTTATAATCATTCAATTTATGTGGGTCAATAAACATCACTTGGACATCTAGAGGGATATACCACCAATTTACAGATACATAGACTATTTAGATACAATGGTTTAGATTATATGGACTCATATTGACTTTGATACAAACTCAGACTCAGATACTAGATTTGGGGGCATGTACATTACTACACATCTCATACATATAAATTCATATAGCATGACATAGTTATAGGATCAGATATTAGATTATAGGCATAGTGTAGACCACATTATTTTGATATCCAATTTTTCACATGGGACGTGGCATGATAGATCATGACATATGTGGTTATAAATATTTATAGATTATTTAGATGCATCACTCACATACTAGATTTAGGGGCATGCACAGATGATCATGTTATTCAAAATCTAGGATTATATAGATTGGAATGGCAAGACAAGCCATTTTATTCTTACACATTTACTAGAGTTTTTAGATTACACCTAGGCATACCCAGGTTGTCTCCAAATTGGACCATATGATTATCTACAGTGGTTGGTCCATAACATTATTCAAACCTAGGAGTTTGTGTAGGATAGAGGGTAGACATTGGTTTTAGACCTCTGAACACTTCTCATTTCCATTTCATATTATTCAGAGTGGGGGCATGATAGATATTTCTCTTCACAACATATAGATTTTATACGCACATCACATATTACATGATTTTATGTGAGATAGAGGGTAGACATTGGTTTTGGGCCTCTAATCATTTCTCATTTCTCATTTTGATTTAGTATAGGGGGTATCCATTACAAGGATTCTTTCTTTCTCTAGGCACTATTTAGATTTAGTATAGGGGCATCTATTACAATGATTCCTTCTTTCTCTAAGCACTATACATATTTAGCATAGGGGCATCTAGTATAGGGATTCCTTCTTGCTCTAGGCACTATTTAGATTTTAGTATAGGGGGTATCTATTTTAGGGATTAATTCTTTCTCCAAGAACTATTTAGTTCCCTATCCACTTCCTTGACCAAGAAGTTGGGTCGTTTCTTAGTACACTTGTCTCCATATAGGAAAGTTTAGGTACGCATCTTCTTTATTTATTTTACTTTAGTAATTCATTTCATTACATCACTAGATTAAAAGGGGGAAAAATGTATACACTCTAAATTGGTAAAGCAACCACACATATCATGTCTTTTCATATTCCTTTCATAGGAGACTTTGATTGGAGAATATAAGTCTTATTCACATCTAGCCATATCTTTTTCTCTGATTTGCCTTGGTCTTGTTTCATACCCTAGACACCTTTTTGACTTTTCCTAGTCATTTTTAACCTTTAAAACTTAACCCTTACTGACTTAAGTTACTCTTTCCATGATTATTTCAACCCCCTAGGTTCCAGACCCTATGGATAACAACACCCAAATAGGACTACAATGCTGAAACCTAGGGTGTCTAGTTTCTAGTGCTATTGTCCAAGTGCAAATTTGATTCCAATGGTTAGTTTATTTTTCAAGATGAATTTTACCCCTTTTCTTTACTTTGTTATTAGATTTTCTAATGTTGGATAAATGTGAATAAAGTCCCCAAATTTGAAATAATGAGTCTTCTATATAAAGGACTATACAAGGCATTTTATATCTAGAACTTACTACTTTAACACATTAGACATAATAAAAATCAGTCAATAGGATAGCTCAACATTCTACATCACACATAGACTTGCATTCTTGATCAAGGAGGGGCTTAGGGAAAATTCATTCTTGCATCTATCATGTATGTTTATTATACATATTCCCTAAGGGAGAACTACATTTGATCTGAGACCCTAGCTCGAGGGTTAATGTAGGTAGTAATCAGAACAATAGGGGTTCTTGATTGTGTGATCATTCTTCCCCTAACCTTGTTTTTTTCCCTTTTGATTTTGATGTATTTATTGTTTTCATGTTGGTAGATAGATATAGACATAAAATATTAAAATGGATCTACAATGATCTTTCATGACTTCCAACACTCAAAATTTGGTACACAGGCTCATATTGACCAGGAAAACAAAACCCAAAAACCTTAGATCCTTAGGATAACAACAATGGTAAGGACTATAACACCAAACACTATAGTGTCTTATTTCCAATTCTTCTATCCAATAAGAAAATAGAAGCTAGATTTAGATTCCTGACAATGTCTTATTCTTACTCTTCTATTTATAGCCTCAAAATCCTTCATTTTAGTATGAATATAGATAAGTTAATTTTTATTTCTCTTGTATAATTATCAATTATAATCTATATTTTTCCCTATCATTCTAGACCCTTATTATTTATGATCTAAACACTAGATTCCTAAAAATAATAAAATAGGTGCATGAAACAACTAGCAGAAAAGTATAGTCAACTTCATGAGGATGGTTCATGAAGCACAAGCCACCATTATTTGAAATCCTCATATATAAATGAATTTATCTGAGTGTAATACAACCTCCCCAAATAGTTTGAGCTGAAACATCATGAGCTATTTTTACTAAGCACAAACATGAAGGTCACTTCTACTTGCCAAGAGGACTAAAAAAAGAGAGAATCATTTTGGGCCAAAAATGGCCCTTATAGAGTAATCCAAACATGAAACTGAGCTTGGGGAAGCTAAATAGACATACCATAATCCTTTTCCATATGGCACGCTTCCAAAGGATCCAGACAAGATCCAAACTTCTTCTTTTCCTCAAGAAAACTACCCTTTTTCTGACAAACCTACCACTTTTCAATTGGTTTTAGTTACTTAAGACCTCTTATGACACATGGGATGTACCATAATATTTTGAGACCTTCACACTTCCCAATAAATCTATACAAGTCATTAAATGCATCTTTTTTGACCCCTAAAATGGTTCAAAAGGACATGTTGGCTAATAAAATTAATGACCAAGGCTAATATAACATTGAATAACATTAAATTACCTATTATATACCTTATAAACAAATATTAAACCCCATAAAACACTTAAAAGTCAATATTTTACCTAGGGGTGTCCCAATTTAACCTAAAAGTTAAATTTGGTGAACAAAGTGGTGACTCATAGGGGTAGTATGCCTGCTATACTAAATGGACCAGTTGACTTATCAGTCCATTGGGATTAGGGAGTTAATTTAAGTATGATACACAATAAAAATACTTTGACAATATAATTTTAAGACAAGACTAATAATTACCTCAACCACATAAAACAAAACACACACACAAAATAAGGCAACAAACTAGCAAGACACACACACATGTGCTCAAGGTATTTAGGGGAATATAAAAAAATAATATTATGCAAAATTAGAGACTAAGCATACCTATTTTTTAGGATAAAAAGGAAAACTTATTGAATCATCCTCTTGATGAGATGGATCATAGTGCTAAGCATGTTTCTCCTTGAATTAGATGCTTTATAGATTAGACCTATTCATTGGCATTGCACTTGATTTTCTCTCAATTAGATCATATTAAAATAGGTATCCAATTTAGATATATTCCTCTTGAAGATGTTCACATACTTCATACTGCTCCTCACTCTTCATTTCATGATCAACTAGTATCTTCTTGGTAGGCATGTCTTCAAGAGGAGTGGCTTCTTGTTCCTTAGAAGATTGAGGCCAATAGGATCTTGTTATATCCTTCAAGAGCTGATGTGTTTCTCCCAACTGATTCAAAGGATGATATCCCATATTTATGAATTTAAGCATGTCATCATCAAATGCATAGGCTTATTGAAAGGACATATTTGAAAGGATGCTTTTCCTTTGCATACTTACTTGAGTACCAAAGCTACCTTCTCTATCTTTGACCAGATCATAGCCTCCTTGAAGAATATTAGAGATTATTATAATAACTTAAAAAAATTCATACAAAGGCTACTTAATAACTTGTTCTTTCTCATATATGACATGTTGGATAATGTCATCTTACTCATGATCACTTGTAATATGCTCTAGAGAAGTTATAGACCTCTTGAGATACTCAAACTCATTACAAACATTTTCAAACTTCTACCACAAGTCCTCATCCTATTTTTGATCAACATAATGAAGGGGAGCAACAAGATAATCTCCTTCATTTTATTCCTTAGAATCCAAAAGGACATCATCCAAGATTTCCTCTTCAACACAAGAAAAACATTATTCACTATCAACCAAACAAGAAGATTCAACACAATGGATTACCTCTTCATCAACACTTAGGACCTATTGAGGGATATAAAAATGTGTCTCATATATCACATCATGAATTTTATTCTCAAGGTCTGTAATATCTTTCATTTCCTTCTTTGTGATTTTAAGACTAGGCATCTTGAAGTCTTGTGACTTAATCCAATGAGGCTGTCAAGGAGTTAGACTTTCATCAAGTGATAGTTATAAGTATTTTTCAACCAAATAATCATCTTTAGGTTCCCATACCATAGTTCCATAAATGAAAAGGGTGATGGGGTGGGGACAAGATGAACTAGTTGGTGGAGGTGGCACATAGAACTCAAAATCAAATTAGGAATGGAATATAGGGGATTCTTTTGGAAGCTCTTTAGGAAAGGGAGGCATATATTGGGCCTAAAAAAACTTGATTTTATGTATTAAAATTGAACAAAACTTCATTAACATCTAATTTATCTTGAGGAATCTCTTGAGGAAGGGTGTATGGGGTGTGTTTAGGCATATGATCTTCTTTTGGGTCTAAACCTTCCATCGCACCTTGAATTAGCAATTTCATCTTTTCCTTTAACTATTCAATTTGATTGGGTAGGTTCTCTTGGAAAATTATTTCTTGAAGTTCATATGAGTCTTAATGAGGACAAAAAATTCATGAAGGTTGACATGGAACACAAGAAGTTTCTTGGGGAATAGTGGGAAGAACTTGTAAAGGATCAATTTCATTCATAACTTTACACTCCTTATCAACCAAACTTATATTTTCTTTCTTCCACCATGGTTACACTAAATTAATCCAAATTATGATGTTAGGATTAGAATTATTTTCTTGAGAAAGGGTGGGAGGGGTTTGTATAGGATCAAGCTCCTTCTCAACTTCACACTTTTTTTCAAGACTTTTACCTCTTTCTTTCCCCATGACTCCACTATCTTATTCTAGCTTAGGCTATTGGGATTATTAGTCTCATTTTGAGGTGGTGGGGATGAAATGTGAGAGGGAAATGAGGGATTTTAATCTAATTATTTGTATAATAACATGGACTATTGCATATATATATTGGCCAATTTAATTTGCCTATCAAGGTTTGTTTTAAACTCTCCTTTCAACTCTTTCTTCCAACTGATTGGGAGAATGATGACTTTGATATCATTGATTAGGGTCATGACTAGGGATAAAATATGTATAATAATAAACTTTTGTGAAGTGTATATGAAGGTTTATAGGTTTTTTGAGGTTACCTTTCATGAAATCCTAGCCTATCCTCTAAGGAAGAAACTAGGCTACTCACATCAAACATCTCACTTGTGAGCCTTTGCCAATTGGATCTCTCAATAGGTACCCACTCTCTTTTGAACTTATTTAATTAAACTCTCACATTATGAATAAGATGAATAGAAACCTCTTGAACACATCCCCTTAGAGTATCAAGCTTCAACATGTACTTCTAATATCCCAAGAGTGTCTTCTAGAAGGTGGAAATGGATTGAGTTGATAAGTGTTTAGGTTGACTAGGGGGAGCAAGACATTAAGGAGTGTGACTATAGGATTGGTAATAATCATGAGAATGATGATAATATACATTTATGAGTTGATATGGATCATAACAAAACTATTAAGGGTCACACCAAGGTTGATTAAGAACTTACTCTTATTGATAGGGAATGACACAAGCTTTAAATGTCTCACTAACTTGTGTAAGAAAAATATTAACACCAAAATTATCATTGAAACCTCATTGAAATAAAGAAAACAAATATAAATTTTACCAATAATATTCAAAAGTAAACTTAGGCTTCTTGACCAATTGATGTATCTTCAGAATCCCCATTAATTCTTTGATAGATGCCTCCAAATGCTGATTATTGAAAGACAACACCAAAAATATTTCAACTTCTTAGACCAAGAGTCCCATTGGGCATGAAAAAAACTATTTTCACTTGGATTTACACCCTTTTATGAGATGAAAAATCTCTCCTCATCCAAGTGTCATAATGGAAACACTTCTAGGCTTGTGGGTAGCCTAAAAATTAGGTGAATCTCTAGATAGGGCTATCTCCCTTGATGTACCAATTTTAATAAAAAATACACTTAAATTTGGCGGGTGAAAAGAGAGAGATATAAATGAAATAAAACGAACCTAAGGGAGGTGATACACCAAAATATATGATGACTTCCAACCAGCTGCATGTTACACATGAAATCAAGGGACAAACCAAACATACACTCTTTCAATCTGCATCTTCTCACACCAATGTTACATTATGAGGTTATGGATGAATGTGAAAAGCTAGGATGACTAGAAAAGAGGCACTGAATGGTATTAATTAAACTACTAACTCACTCAATCCTTGAAATTTCCTAGAAAAATTCATATTCCCTATAATAAGAAGCTTTTCAACTACAAATAAGGTGAAAGAATGAGATAACATGCTAAGGAATCCATAGTCTTCACTAAGAAAGATTCATCATTAAAGAAAAACACACTTATTAATAGTCATTAAGAGGTAAAAATTAGTAGTATTATTGATCAAATGGTATGCAAATGAGCATGGCTTCACCATACTCAGGAGGAAAATAAGTTACAAAGGCCAAAATGACTAGTTCTTATAGAACTTGAGAGAGAGAGGAGAAGAGATAAGTCCAAGGGTCACAAGTACACTTGTAAAGCTAAAAGAATTAGCTAAATTTGAATTATAATAGGATATGGGAAGAAACATTAAAGGTTAGAAATCCTAAGTGTCCATCCAAGTTGTCAAACTCTTGTAAAGTGGCATAAAACTCCTCATTCTAGCTCAAAAAATATCTTCATGATTGGACATTTTTGAACACCTAATAACTAACTAGGACCAGGTATAATGATTGAAAATAAGAGGAAGGGTCTCAATAATTCCTCTACATTCATTCATTGTAGGCTTGGTCATCTAAAATTAACTAGAAAGAAGCCATCATCATTTACAATTTAGAAAACTCTTCCTTCATGCACCATGCACACTTGGATTATAATAAGAGATCAATTTCTCATGAAAATCCATGGGAGGGAGTGGATGAAACCTATAAATACCCTCCATGGACTTAGAGGCATCAGGCATGCTTTAAATTTCAACTCACATGAAGTTTTTCACTCGTCTCACTAGCTTGTCCACTAGGCCAATTTTGATTGGCTAAGATGAAGCTATTTTTTGCACACTTATAATATTTTATAAGGAATTAAATAAAAATAGGAAGTCATAAAAGGTCTAAATATTCCTCCTAAATTTGGTTTCATCTTGAGACTCCTTATAGAACCTACAAAACACAAAAAATGGTCAAAAATACCCTATTTCTCACCCCATCCATACAAGTCCATATAGATAAAAAGCATGGGAGGGAGTTTGAGTGAGTCATTTGAAATTTTAAATAAATTTCACGAGAAAAATATTCCACCAAATTTACTTTCCAACTCTATTTTCATAAACTGGTCACTTTCAAGGGTTTTAAGAAGTTTTCATTCTTAAGGTTTATTCATAAAGTTATAACATCCAACTTGCAAGAAAATTAAACAAATTCATATTTAAATACCTTCATAAACATCTATGAGACTCTCTGACTCTGATTCAAATCACCAAGAGAGATATAAACACTTGAAATCACCTTATCAAGCTTTTGCTTCACTTTCTTGCAGGTCTGAGTTGATCTATGGTCCAAGAATGGCTTCCTTTGGTTTTATTTTTAGTATAAAATATTTATAAACTTTGTATTTACCCAACAAGAATGATATAATAATTTATAATTCTCACCTCACATGGAAAGTGAAGGTGGCCATCCATTTGAGGTCTATGCCAAAAAATTACCTTTAAGGTTGACTATAATTTAGAGCTCAAAATGACCTTTGATGGTTTTACCTACCTCCTGCTAGCACAAAAACACTAGTAGTCATCCCATACACATGTTCCAATAGTCTAGAAAGCTTTTCTAGGACAAAAACTATAAATGATCTCCCATTTTGGCACTAGGCCTAATCTTTGTTTACTAGGTCTCCCTGCATCATTGAGGGTTTAAGATACCTTGTTTATATTCAATATTTACTACCTAATTTATCATGTTTTCATAGCTTCCATTAAAATTTATACACCTTTATTCAGGATTAACTCAAGCTTTAGTCCATATTATTCCCTCATTTCTCAAGGTTATAGGCTTTGTGCATAAGGGGAAACACCCCCTATCTGAGACAAAATAGGGGTTAATTTCCCTATTTATTCAGAAAAAATAAATATTGGAGAGGTTTATGTAGGTGGTAAATACTTTCTCTACAAAATTATATCCCTTGGTTAGGTTTTTAGACCCTCCAACTCCCTCTATTTCTAAGACAGACTGTATGGAATTTGATTGTGTAGGGTTTGTACTTTATACTATAAAATACTACCTTGTAGCTCTCTCTCTTAGCTAAATACAAATTATAAAAACCTATATATGTTGTCATGATATTTATGGCTGTGTTTTCATCCTTTTCTACCATTTTAATCTTTCATATGCCTTTCCACACATTGAACCCCTCAACTAACATTGACTGTGTTTTGCCTTAGGAATCCTGCTTGTAGGTGGATGTGTTTGGTTTAGGCTTGGAAAGGTGATTATAAACCTCCTTTAAGTCATTTTTAACAACATTACACCTAATTAAACCTAAAATTTCACTTACCTTATTCCTCACCATTACTTTGAACTTCAAACATGCTCACTGTCCTTCACAGTCATTTATAATGGCTGTAGGTGTACATTTCTTCATAAGGGGTCTATATATGCTTATTTTGATTTACTTAGGGATTATAAAGATCATAACAGATATGGATAAGGTTTATATAGGTTTAATTCATCATTTTAGCCTCCCATTATCCCTCAACATGCACCTTAGCTCATAAATGAGTCCTCCACTACTTTGACTGAGACACCTACTTGAAATGACCCTTTTAGGTGTGCTTCAATTCATTTAAACTAGGTTATGATGTTTAAAAACCTTAAACACTCTTATAGGTCACATAGTATACATTTTTTTCACTATAATTCACCTTGGATGCACTTAAACATCACCGAAACACCAAGTTATCTCACTGTCTACCCTGTTTGTTGTGGGTGGATGTTTTAAGGCCTATGTAGAGATTGTAGGTGTGAATAGGGGTCTAAACATAGTATCCTAATATCTCAGGTGATCATTAGATCATATATGTCAGATTGAAACATTTGGAATCACCTTCATGCATTGTAAAGTCATAATTTTCAACTTTAGGTGAACATAGGTCTCTTTATGACTTAGGCCTATAGATAATATTAAAAGAATTTAGTGTTATGTAGGTAATTTTGAGGCCCCAAATGGCCATATTCTAGTAATCATCTATCATAAAAACTTTACAAGGATTTTTTAATATGATAGTGATACAAAACCAAGTCATTAGGATGCCTTATAATTTATTGCAACCTTATTGTATGGTTTCAACAAAACCTCCAAGATCTCTGTTTTGCTCTTTTTCGGAAAAGGGGCCTAAAAGTACAATTACCTTATAATCATGATTTATCACTCAATTTTGTTAATAAATCCTCTCAAAAATGGATTCCATTCTCTTATAATCATCTCAAGACTTCAATTAAGGCTTTAAATCATGTACAACCTCTCTTGTATGGCTCTTTAGACTCTCTGACCAACCCACATATAGGTAGGCATTTTCCACAGGCAACAAAGTGGCAAATTGGTAGTATGCATGTTTTATGACCTCATATGAGTCTTAAAATATTATAAAAACCTATAAATAGACTATTTAAATTTTCAAGTACTTTTCATAGCTTTAAAACCTCTTTCTAACATGATGAATCCTATAAAGGCACATGTAGGTAAGCCTGTTCATGGCCGTCTAACTAGAAAACATTACATATGACTATAGTTCCATGAAGAGTTGCATTGGAAAAGATATTTAGAAGTAAATATAATAATTAGAGAATTGGAAACATGTGAAAGTTCCTAAAACAACCCCTTGAAACCATGAACAAGAGAGAAGCTCCTAGAAATAGTAAAAAACTACCTACAACTCAAAAAGATGTATCTTATTACAACCTTGAGATACTTGACTAATCCAAACATCATTAAACTTGAAACTAAGTATGGAGATCAGATGTGAAGGTATAAAAAATATTTTGGAGTCAACATCACTAACTTCTTCATATGGATTTGTCCAAAATGGAACAAAACCTATAGGGTGCATGAAATAACTAACATAAAAGTACAATCAACTTCATGAGGATGGTTCATGAAGCACATGCCACCATTATTAAAAATAATTATATGAAAATTAAAATATCTTAGTTTAATACAACCTTCCCAAGGCATTTGAGCTGAAACCTCTTGAGTTATCTATACTAAGCATAAACTTGAAGGTCACTTCTGCTTGCCAAGAGGACTGAAAAAAGAGTAGAATGGTTTTTGGCCAAAAATGGCACTTTAAAAGAAAAAAAAACATGTAAATAAGCTTGGGGAAGCTTAAGAGACAAACCATGATCGTTTCCCATGTGGCACACCTCCTAAGGAGCCATACAAGTGCCAACATTTTTATTTTCCTCAAGAAAATGACACTTTTTCTAAGGAACCTACCAATTTTTAGTTGGTTTTAATTAATTAAGACCTCTTAGGAAACATGGGATGTGAAATCATCTTTTTACACCTTCACACTTCCTAATAAATTTGTACAAGTCATTAAATGCATCTTTTTGACCCCTAAAATGACTCAAAAGGACATGTTGGCTAATAAAATTAATGACCAAGGTTAATATAACATTGAATAACATTAAATGACCTATGATATAAATTATGACCAAATATTAAACCCCATAAAACACTTAAAATTCAATATTTTACCTAGAGGTGCCCTAATTTGACCTAAAAGTCAATTTTGGTCAACAAAAATCAAATACACCAAAATCAAAATTAGATAATTCAAGCATGGTGGGAAAACTATAAAAGTTCATAAAGGAGCGGGAAGTCATTCAAGAGATGGAAAATGATATAGTTGTAGCTGAGTGTCAATAATACCTTAGATAAGACACTTCTAGTGTCTATAAAGAAGAGATTCAAATTGGGACCCTTGTGCACTCTATTAGATCAAAAGGTAAGCATGAACATAGCTTAGATGATAAAGGGAAACAACAATGTCATAATTTTGGATTTGAGGAAAATGAAACACAAGCTAATCTTTTCATAAGAGACCAATTACATGGAGCCATCCATGATGATGATATTGATATTGAAGTCAATAATCCATTGGAAGACTAGTGGCAACACTTGTATTTGGAGTTCTTGAATGAAATAAAATAGCTTGGCAAGGCATATTTGAGTGATATAGTTGAACAATAGGCTAATGATTTAAACGGGGAAAGCAATGAAAATCAAGGAGTGTAGAGGTAAGATGAGTTGGGCCTTTATTATGTTGAGGAACCACCTCTCTCTATTGATGAAGAGGATGAGAAAAATTCAATTGATCAATAACCTTTTGATAATCCTACCAAAGTGAAGGAGGTGAATAATCAACTTGATGACTTGAAGATAGATAGTAGAAGTTGAAATGAACTTTGTGATTTGTTCATTGAGAAAGATGAGATGTCATTTTGGAAGGACTTATAAGACTTATACTTGAAGTTAGATACCTCACCTCGACACTAGTTAAAGATTGAAAAGAAAGAACTTGTCAAGAATGCTTTGATAGCTAATCATATTGAACCTAAAGATTAGAACCAATTTCAGCTCTTGACTGAAGAGGAAATGAGATTAGTGATGCAAGATATAAATATTTGAGAGGAGTATGATTGGATTCTTGATCCTCATACTCAACTCATGCACATAGGGATGAATCTAGATGGTCATTTCACTCTTTCAAGTAATCAAGATAGTGATAACTACAAGAGGAAGTTGTCACCTATTGATCCAAGTATAATTGCACACAAACCATCATATGATAACTCCACATCAGGGTGTCCTTATGATCATAGAACATTCCAATTTGATCCTAGGGGAATGAAGTCAAAGCTAGGTCAGTTTTGTAGTAGTTAGTTAGTTTGTCTAAATAAGTGATTTGTATAAGTTTTTAGGTTATGTCTTGTTGTTTAGTTCTTTCCTTTATTTGTCCTTAGTTGTTAGGTGTGTTTTTTAGTGGCAAATTATTAATTTATTATGTTTATGTGTGTCTTTTATCTTCTACAAGTATATAAGGTGTCAAAAATATAATTCAGTCCAAAATTTCATCACCTTGTGCTTCTTTGTTGAGTCATCTTGTCATAAAAGTGTCTGGATTCCATGACTAGTAGGTTGGACAAACCATCAAGTCACCAAAAATGTTAACATTTTAGCCTCACAAGCCAAAATGTCAACCCCTATCATTTGAATATTTGATAATCATTGCGTTATCTTAATTTTTTGTGCCCTATAGTGTCCTTGTTTTAAATAAAAAATACCTAATTTAAACACTAGAGGAACTAGATCATCATTAAAACATCATACAAGAGAAATTTGGTAGAAGGAAACATGTACAAGGATGTCAATTTCAAGCATCATAAAGTAACCATTTTGATTCAAATATTCTTGAGTCTAAACATGTTTCTAACAAGTGTCAAGATCATGGAATCTTGGAGCAAATATAATGGTGAGTGGTGATTAATGATGTTAGTGGGTCCCAAAGATCCAATAGAGCACATTTAATCATACATTAAAGATCAAAATCAATCTTGCAGTCAAGAGGTTAACATATCCCAAGATTGAATGCATCGATGATAAGTGGCAAGATCTTGGGAGCCCATACAAAGATCTACTAGTGTGTGATGACTAACAAAGCTAGTGGGTCCAAGCTAATCAATGATGTACAATACATCATACCAAAGTAGATCAATATCAAGTAAAAGGTCAACAAGTCAACAGATCCTAAAAAAATGTGCAGTTGTCAAGTGTCATGACCATGGTAGCTACTAGGTAAATTAATGGTACATGTGAAAACTATGTGAAGGGACATCGATGGTGTGTGTAAGGTCAAGAAGGTAATGAGCTTAAGAAGAATGCAAGGCTGCCACATGGCATAAGCATGTGAAGTATAACAAACTGACTATAGGGCCCACTAAATGAATATAGAGCTAAAAAATGTCATAATATATAAGGCTAGTTCAAGATCAATTGCTAACATTAAAATCTGAGGCTAGGAGACTTCAATAGATAAAAAATACAACCTAAGGTCAAACCAAGGCAAATAACTCAAAGGATGCCATTGAAGCTCAATTGATACCTTTGTTAGAGGATCTAATACATGCAAGCTTGGTTTTCTTATGGTTTCAACATCATTTCATGAAGGGATATCCTTATGTGCAATGGCTTATTGATTCCCATAAATGCTCAGAGGTAGAAATAGGTCTTTCTAGACCTAATATAGATCTAAGATGGGCAAGTGATATTGAAATTAGATCAAGCAACCTAGGTATCTCCATTGTAATTATGGCTATATGAAAACCAATAAATGTGATTGGTTTTAATCTATAGTAAAACTATATCTAGGTTTGGGTAGATGCAGACATAAATGAGATATGGAAGATTATATTATCTTCCATAATAACTATAGCCTTGATAAGTAGGTACTTGTAACCACTTTAAGTAGACTTAGTCATTACTTTCTTAGGCTCAAGGATATGAGGATTTTGTCCTTACAATGAAGGGAATTAATGTAGAGGAACTCGATAAGGATTAATGTAGTGGGCATGGTTTCTTCTTGAAGTGGTCTTGACCTTCATGATCCATCCTTCCATGCTAGGAAAAGACATAGTGACATTACTGCAGGGAAGGGCTTGTTGAAGTTTTAAGTAGTTATTGTGACTACTTTTGGTATTGATCTTTGCCTTGATCACTATGATCCCTTCTCCACTCTCCATTCCATCCTTCCCCCTCTCTCTCCTCCCATTCTACTATAAATTAAAGCTTTGAACTCTTGATTTTCATCCCTCAGGGTTGATATGACTAGACTCTGCTAGAATATGTATTCATGCACCTCTTAGATTAATGAAAAAGACACTTGCAATTATATACCAATATATGCTCAGTGTTTTGTATTTGTTTGATATGTTAAAAGTGGTTTAATCTTCTCTTTTTATGTCTATGTTCAACCTAAGTGCTAACAATATTTCCTTTCAGGTCATCTAGTGTTCATAATGTTGATGTCTTAGGTATAAAGTGGAACACTGATTGTAAGTGCATTCAATCAAGCCTTACCCTCATTTACCTCCAACCTAAGTCAATTAAACTAACCTCTATATGAATAAAATTTTCTTGTAAACCATTTTAGGCATTGTGTTAAGTTTATTCATAGTCCATTACTGTGTCAAGAGTTCAAGTCTATGAGTAGATACAATGAATTCATGGTGTATCACCATATGTTAGTGTAGATTTAATTCATGAAATTCCTTCACTCTTTTCATCCCAACCTATTTAGGTCTCAGGAGAACATTCAAGTGATGCATTAGAGGAGCTAACCTCATTAAAAATCTTAGAGGTTTGTTCCAAGATTAGGTGACCCACAACCTAGGGTCATTCCCATGTTGACTAGGTTTGAGCAAGAGGACCTGAACACTCCCCTTCTTAGCTAGGGTGTAGTCTAAGTCTCCAACACATGTTTATTAGCATCTATTTATAGAAAGGTACACATGTATTTTACTCTTATCATGGATTCACTTCAAGCTAGACTTGTTTCAAAAATTGATTCTTCATCATGTGAGCCCCATTATTTTGTGGATCATTATTATATGGTTCACTTTGAGATACCTTCAATTAATAATATGTGATAGAAGACTCAAAAGGCTCCTTTTTTTCTACCCCCATCTATACCACTTGATTATTTATGTTCCCATCCTACCTCTACTACTCACCCTTGACATATAGTAAATCCTATGGTCTAAGCTGTCACTAGGTAAAATAAGGTACCTCTTCAACCTATACAAGAGTAGTGTAACCCTACCATCCCTCTTTGTACCTAGCACACTATAGTAACACCTAGAGATTAACAAAGAGAATTTGATATTGTGAATTAGTTTAGGAATACACTAGCCAAAATATCTATATTAGAATTACTACAAAAAGTAATAATCTTCAAAGATATTATATTTTAAACACTTAATCAGACATGTGTACCACATGACATCGATCCATCCTATTTTACATCTATCATGAATACCATCAAAGATGTAGAGTATGTGATGTCTTCCAATGAGGATTTGCCTTCACAATATATCTTTGATCAAAACTTGCCACTTATTATTCAAGCTCAAATCAACAACACAACTATTAAATGAGTTCTCATCGATAGTGGTTCAAGACTCAATATGTAACCTCACATTTTTAAAAGCCATTGGGATTAATATAACATCTATTTGGAAAACATAAGAACATCTAAGGGTTTGATGAAATTCCTAGATAGACATTGGGATCAATCACATTGGATATTATAGTGTGACCAAACACATTATTTACACACTTTTAAGTGATGCTAGACCATTTACATTATAATTTACTAATTGGGAGACCCTGGATACATGATATGGAGGCTATACCCTCCACTCTTCATATATGTGTCAAATTGTTATATGATGGGTACCTATACACATGTCTAATAGATAATCATCCATTTATACATTATAGGTTCACTGGGCCTCCCACATCGAGTGCATCATCAAATGGGATACCTCATATTTTCATCGAACCCCCACATCACTAGATTCCCATTGAGTAGATTCATACTTATGAGGTGGGGGAGTCTTGTAATATTATTCATATATCACCTTTAGATTTTCCTTTAACACATACACCTTCATCAATGATAGAGACTAGCCTCTCTAAGCACAATTACCTTCTATGATGATAGAGGATGAACCTCTCCTAAAACCATTACCTTTACCAAGCATAGAGGAAAAACCTCTCAAAATATAAACATCTTCATCTAGGATAGATGATGAGATTCTCATAGCCCAATTACCACTATTTGTCAATTCAGAAGAGGCTTACATTCATAATTATGACAAAAATTTATAGGCCACTATAGAGGATGATCAACCACCTATAGACATCAATGGTTATTTATGTGGAGTGAGATTTACACCAGTGGGCCTAGGAGAGTACATAGATAGTTTAAGGTCACCTATAGCTCACCCAAGACTAACAGCTTCACTTGTATAGGATTTTATAACTATAAGGGTCCCATACTCATCCATAGTTAATAGAAGATCCCTTGATCCATTTAGTACATATGATTCACATCCATGGATATCAATTCAATCATACAGACTTAGACAAGGAACTCACAAGATAGACCACACCATTTATTATAGATATTAATTGATAGAGTATTGATGATATTACCCATAATATGACATATATTAGCTAGTCTATTGTTTTAATAGGAAAGGAAACCATTTTTACACTTCTATAGACTCACAAGACATGATACAAACACATACACAACACTAAAACATAAACTATACAAATTTAAGACTAAGGGCACTATCCAAATCATACAACCTCCACTTCCATAGGCACCACCACCACTATTGATATGAGCTACTATATAAATATGAGGACTATGATAGAGTCATCACTAACATAGATATTCATGACATGATCCATTGACTATACATATATTTGTAGTAGATAAATATCTTCCCCATGTGACTATAGATGATGATTCTAATCTTGATCTTGCACTTTGGTATTATTACACCATATTGGTTATTAGGAAAGTGAGATACATCATAATATACACTATCAAGTCTCCATTGGACATATTACATTACCAATTACATGTGGCCCCAAGGTGGCCAATACATTATTCTTCATTTTGAGTAGAGACACTAATATATAGGTTACACTTAGTAGTATATGGTTATAAGTGATGGATGATACATGTGATCAATCAGAGAGATGCTTGACATTCAATCATGATGGACACATGGTTCACATTTTTCATGATGAAATTGATGAGAACCACATGTTTCACATAGATAATCTACATTCTAATGTGGTTTACCCTGGGACTGCATGAGAGGCATCTTACACATTTGACTCGAATGCCATTTAGATGCACAAACTCTAGACTCATGTCAAGGATAAGTTCCCACTAATACATACATATTAATATGATGATCATGATGATGATGACTTATTTGAGTTTGGCTAGGCTCAGTGTCTTGCACTAGATGATCTTCTGCTAGATCCATTATTGATTATCCACATCCCATGTATGATCTTGGTTCTATAAATATAATACACTTTGCTTGTATTTTGTTTCATTTAATTTTATAGCATTTAATTCTACTCCCTTGCTCTTTGTACATTATTTATTTTCATTTAATTTTACATAGCTTATAATCAGAAAAAACAAAATAATATAACATGTCAAAACACAAACACATTCAAATATTTCAAAAAACATAAATTTTATAGATTTTATGCATTGCTATGTTTATATTTCTAATACTCACCAAATATTGTATATTATTGGCTATCTTAGTATGTTTAGTTTTATCATACACATACTTCACTTGTTCTTGTCGAATGCTTGTAGATTCTAAATATGACTCCGATCCATTACACTAAACTAGACCAACCATCATCTACCCATTAAGGGAGTTTACATTGATATAGGTTTATAAATTTGATACATCCACCCACTTGGGGACATCTCATACACAATTTCTATAACCAGGTTTTATAATTACATATTTTATATTCTATTAAGCATTGATTTATCTTGATATTGATCATTGCTACTTATCACTTATATTTTCCCAACTATCACTAGTTAGAGTCAATATATATGCATCCTAGCATCTGAATAGATTTGTACTACACTGTTATACATGATTTCATTTCTAGTTTTCTTAGATTAGACTTGATTGTGTTTCCTATGCTTATTCCATCTTTGAGGGCATTTAAATATGCCATTATTCTTTAGTTTTACAGCACTTATCTATTTTTATGCCTTGGAAATGTGTCCATGTCCATTATGTTTGTTTTTTCTCGCTTATATATGTAAACATTTGAACATGTACTTCTATGTGTCTCTAAGCTAGATTACTTGTTGCTTGCCTATGTGGACATTTGAACATGTCCTTGTATGTATTCATTCTTAGAGTTAGTGATATGTGCCCATGTACCTTGTATTATGTCCCCTTGGCCTATCTTTTATGTGCCTCATGTGATTGTATGTATGGTTATTTATATGCTTATACACTATGACACTTGTATTTGCTTGTTATACACACACCATTTTTTGATGCCATGAGGGACCTCATGCATTTTTGCTATCCTACTTGGGAGTTATGATGGACATCATGCCCCATCCCCCTAGGTAATTACTAAAATTTTCTACTATACACATTTATTACATATATGTTGACACCCTTGTGGAATGCTATATTATAACATACATCTTACATTACCTACTTATGCTTAGATTCATTTACATTCTGATGTTATGTTTGCACATTGTATTGGAATATCATGCATATGATCTAACTAAAACATTTTGCATATCTAATTCTTTAGAGGGAATTTATTACACATATTTCAGAAATACCCTCAAAAGAGGGGGCATTCATAGGGGTTTATCATAGAGATTAGGCTCTTACTTTGTTATTCATAGATAAATTTCAAGACACAAGCTCAATTTTAGAAATCAGATACATGATAGACATAGGAAAAAATAGAGACTAAAATAATAGTTCAAATCACCCAAATTTTAGACCAAGTAGACATTAGAACCTATATTGGGATAATAGTGCCACAGGGTGACACTATCCACAGTAAGGCACTACTACCTAGTAGCCCTAGCTTTAGGCTAGTCTAGATTATTTAGACCAATACATTAGGTACAATGTAATTTTGCATAGATACAACCACAAGTTTGGTAGTTATGTTCAAATTTTGCTCAGATACACTCATTTCAGCTCAGAGTCATACTAGTTGCTTAGATTTTGGGGCATCATGCATGGCATGATCAATCTAACTTTCATTTTAATTATATAGATACAACTATTACATACTCAATTTAGATTCAATATACTCAAATACCAAATTGGGGGCTTGTGTGCAACACATAATTACCATATACTTAGCTACACATAGGTTGATCAGATGGAATGGCAAACTCCATGTCATCATATACACTATATACACTTACTATCACATTCTAGGTTATCACTAGATTCATTCTTTACTCCATCTATAATTGTTGGCATTCTTGAGTGGTCCAGAGTGACCTATTATACCTATGTGGCCATGGAGTCGACATACATAGTTAGATTTAATTAGTTTGATACTTTCAACACTTTACATAGTTCATTTATAGATGCATCTACTTCACATGGGTTGGTAATGATGGATTTAAGGCCTACTTAAGATCTTGAGCCACTCACATGAGAGGGTTAGATGCACTTACAATCTTACCTAATTTATTCATAGAGATCAAGATCCATCAAATAGGGATGGGCAATGATGGAGTCAAAATTGGATTGAGTTTTTGAGCCACCCATATGAAGATTGAGTAATCCATTATCTTAGTCCAATCTATCTAATGATATGATCATTATGTATACTCACACACATAGGTTATCACTAGGTTCATGTGTTGGTTCACATACCTAATGAGGTTTATTCATTATTTTTCTCTCTCTTTACTCAACTTTACTCAGTTACTTTATTTCAACATAATCTTTTACTTTTGATCATCTCTTAAGTAAGAACTAATTTTTGCATGTTTCATTATAGGACATTGATTTGGATCATGTTCCACATATGCAAACCCATATTCATATACTCAGACTTAGATATGTAGGCTTCAATTCCAACATAAGTGTAGGTATACTTCTTTTTCCTTTATATTAGTCATTTTGCTTTGTTACATTACTAGCATAAAGGGGGGGAAGTGTAATCACCTAAAAGTGGTAATTGGATGCTAAGAGTGTCACTTGAGTTACCCTATTCCTAGCTTAGTCCTAGACCCATCCTAGATCCTTAGACATACTTTTCCAGTCATTATGTAGACCACATTCACCTAAAATCAGCCAAAAGACAATTGTAGAGTTATCTTCTCAGATCCCAACCCAAATTGCTCAGTAGTCTACCAAGTGGACATTAGCACCACATTTGGGACACTACAACCACATGGCATTCATGCCTCTAATTGGGTACTACTATCCTTATCCCTAACTCTTCCTAATGAATACTTTTTCAAATGTTTACCCCTCCTAAGTTTAGCCTAAGCGCATTTTCTTATCTGCACAAGCTACAAAACTTTATAAATTCAAGTCTAATTGACCTTTATTCATGAGATAGAAAAGAGATGCAAAATCACATTCAAACCAAAGATAAATTAAGAAAAATTAAGGTATTTGATCCCTATTTTACCCTAGTTATGCATACTACCATCTATAGTAGTCTAAGCCTAGTTTTTAAAGATTTTAAATTTCAAGAACATTCAAGGCATCCAATTCCACTGTCATTCTAGCATTCACTTGCACTTTAATCAAACACTAGGTGGGGGAACTACATTAGTCTTGATCCCTCTTTGAAGTATTAGTATATAGGCAACTCTCTTCACAATGAGGTGTTGAGGATGTCTAACCTATCCTACTAATGAATAAATAATTATTTCTCATTCCATACTTGTAAGGAGAATTAAGGTTTTCACACTAAATTAGTTTTTCCATGCATAACACATAGCTCCAAGTTTCATGCATGTAGAAATAAGACCTAAAAACATAGGCATAGGTGATCCTAGAAAATAGGAACAATCCCATAAAGGGGACACTACCACCACCTTGAGGACACTACAGTGACATGGTGCTACTATCCATATGGGATGATACTATATAGTGAATAAAAAAACTCTATAATACTATTGATGACACTCATAGCTATTCAAAACCTAGATCATCTGTGATAGTCATTTTCTAGATAAGTCATTATTTATGCCCATTTATTGAAAGTCAAATGCCATAAAAAATCAATAATTAATTATTGAAATTTATTTAATTGATTTAGACATCTCAACCCTTTAATTTGAACATAGGATTTACATAGTTAAACCCTAAAAAGGTTAAATCACAAGGTGACATTGTTGAATATAAATATAATGAAGATGATTATGACTTCTTGTACTCTATTAATTTTCATTAAGTTCTACATCACAAAGTGATAGTTGGTATGTTTATTTAGGTACAACCCAATATATGATAGGAATAAAATATTGGTTTTCCACTTTGGACACACCTAACAAAAATCATGTTTCTTTGGGTGATGATACCTCATATAGTTTACAAATAATTGTAACATTATTTTGCCTCTTGACTCAAAAACCTACAGAATCATAGATATCTTATATGTACCTAGCTTAACCAAGAATATCTTATCATTCAATCAAATTTTTGACCATAATCTAAAGATTTATTTTGACACTAAAGGTGGAAATAAAATATGTTTGATTCAAGATAAATATTAAAACTCAAAAATTGTTTCACAAGCATCGAATGTGAGCTGAATATTTCAGCTTGATTTCATTCAAAAAATAATTAGGCACTTATTGTAAAAGACATCAGACATATATAAAAACTCTTTGAGTTTTTGATACAAAGTAAGTATGGACATTCACAAAAAAGAGATGAGTAAACTTGACTGAAAGCAAAAAAGTATGTACTCTCAGAATATAATGGAGAAGTACTTGCCTATAAACTAATGTATCCAAAAACTAGGAAAATATACACTAGTAGAGATATGAATTTTTTTAGAAGACAAAAAACTAAGTTCCATATAAAAGCTCATTTGGTAAACTAATCAGTCCCATCAAAAATGCAGAAGATGGCAATCTAGTAGAGGAAGACAATGATGATGAGAACAATGGTGTATCTCCACCACTCACAAGTACCACTCAACATATGCCTAAATGGTATATAAGTATACTAAGAAATTATAAATTTTATGGTGTTCTACACACATCCTCAATTATATAAAGGACTCAGAATATGGCTTGAGGAGAGGTCAATTTGGCCTTAATGAGTACAATTGTTGAATCTATTGATTCCTCTATAGTTTATGAATCCCTACATTCAAAACCTTATAAAGATGCCATGGATGTAGATTATAATTCTTCGATGAATAATAAAATATGGCACATTGTAAATCTTCCACCAAGGAAAAATCTAATTGGCTAAAATTAAATCTTCAAGATAAAGTGCAAATAAGATGATAGTCTTGACAAACACAAGGAAAAGTTTAGTGTAAAGGAGTATGCTAAGAAATAAGACATTAACTATGAAGAGATATTTGTTCCCTTAACTAAAATCAAAACTATCAAGATTATTTTTGCTCTAAATAAACATTTTGGTTGGAAATACCATCAAATAGATGTAAAAAATGCCTTTCTTAATGGATACTTACAAGAAGAAGTCTATATGACTCAACCAGAAGGTTTTATCATATCGAGAAAAGAATATAAATTTTGTCAACTTTTCAAATCACAATATGGTCTTAAACATTCTCCCAGTGCATGGTATATTAAAATGGATGAGCATCTCTTGAAACATGGATTCAAAAGGAGTCCATATGATCCTAATCTCTACCTCAAATAGCAAGAGGGGGATATGGTAATTATTGTTTTATATGTCAATGATCTAGTCATCATTAGTAGTTTAGTGAAGACGATTGAGTCAATAAAGAAAGATCTAAATTAATCATTTGACATGATAGATATTGGGATTCTACATTATTGTCTTGGTTTGGAAATTTGGTAGATAGAAAATCACATCTTTGTGTCTTAACCAAAATATGCAAGGATAATACTCAAGAAGTTTCACATGATGGATTTCAATCTAATTACCACACCTATGGAGACAAAACATCAACTGTCTCAAGTAGATGCATAACCATAGGTATATCCAATTATATATTAATAGTTGATAGGGAGTCTCATTTAACTAATTTATACTAAGCAAAATATCAACTATGCTATCAGTTATCTTTCACAATTCATGTAAGATACCATAGTTTCTCATTGAAAAGCAACAAAGTGAGTATCGAGATACATTAGAGGAACCATGGATTTTGCCCTGAAATACAAGAAGAAAAAAAATTTCTTCTTGATAGGATATTCATATTCACATCATGTAGGGAAAATTGATGACAAAAAAACTATTTTAGGATTTATATTCTTTTTGAGATTTGAACTGATATGATGGGGGAGCAATAAAAAAACATGTGCCTCCATAAAATTACAATATCATGTAGTAGGAGTTTTTTGTGAAGTCATTTGGCTTAGATTTATACTTTAAGGATTTAGAATACCAGAAAATCATCCAAAAACCCTTCATGTAGGCAATGGAGTAGTGAAGCTTGTTCACAATCCTATATTTCATGAACACACTTAAAAAATTGAGATGCAAGTATATTTAATTAATGAACATGTTCAAAATAATAACATCCATCTCCAATATTACTTGATAGATCAATAATGTGTATATGTTTTCACTAAAGCAATTATGCAAGAAACATTTGAGGCATTTAGAGAATTTCTCCCCTGTTCACTAGAGATAATGTTGAATTAAGGGGGGGATATTATGAATAATTCACCATTTGATAAATATTGTGAGTAATTTATTATTACTCACCATAGATAGTTTGTTTGTTTATCAAACATTCTATAAATCATTCATGTTTAGTATATAATTGCTCTTGTATGATTTTTAGGAGGTTATTTAGGATACCTAGATAATGATCTCCCTAATATTTATGGAATATTTTGGGAATTCATCCATGTATAAATAAATGTGTAAAAATATTGAATTTGACTATAAATAAAATATTATTTGCTCCATAATAGTAATGTGATCATCTTGTTTCAAATAATTTCCCTTAGAATTTGAATTGAACTCTTATTAGCCCTGTGTACACTTTTTAAATCACTAGTTGTAGATGTATGCTATTTTGGCTTCCATTCTTAAGATGAATTATTTTAGGAACAAAATATTTGGATATATATGCATATATATGATTGAAATTGGCATGGTCTATAATATTTTTATATGTGATCTTATTTTCAAGTGATGTGATTCTTAAATTGAAATATTGATTTTATTTTTGCAACTTCTCTATGGAAATTCTCATAGTGACTATTTAAACTTGAAGGTTTTAAAAATAAAAAACTTAGGTATTTATGATTGAATATACATAAAAAGGACATCAATAGGGTTTATTGGAGGTGGATTGGAATGGGGGGAACATTCAGATGACCTCTATTTTGTAATATAGGATGTGTCACCTTAACTCTTGGGATAATGGCAACATGGACCTCCTTAGAGAGAAAATGGATACCAACACCTTGAGGAAAGGTATAAGGAAGAATAAAGGAATCCATAGAAGGAAATATATAACTAACTACTCTAATACAACTATGAGAAGTTTTGAATACAAAATAGTGTTTTAGTAAAAAATAGTAGATAAATGAAATCCATAAATTAATTTGAAAATAGGTATATTGTTAGTTCTCTAGGGAAAGTTTACTAAAAATAGTAAATTAAAAATTTTGGAAAAAATTTATAGTATTTAGGAGGATTTTTTTTTCTATTGACTCAATACGACTAAAAAAAATATTAGAGCATTTTAAAAATAAAGCCATTGTAATCCAAATATCAACCAATTAAGGAATAACCCTAATAGCGGAAAACATAATATGAGAATGAGTGTGAAACCCTAGAGAAAAAGATAAAATTTTCTAATTTACATAAATGTGAAGCAAAAATTAGAAATTAGGTCTAAAAATAAAACCCTAAGGCTAAAATTTGAAACCCTATAAGGATTAAACCCTAAGAGAAACATAGGGTTTAACATAGTTTGATATGTGTATAGGTTCACCAATATGTTTTACCTTATTTGGATTAATGAATGAGATTAATATAATTAAGATAAAACTTTGATATATAATTCAGATGAATAGATATGGCATTCAAACATACATCTAAATGTAAAATATTGAGATTGATTCTTATGATCTAATAATTGGAATCTGTTGAATATAGAAGATAAGAAAAATATCACGATCCTTATATTTTTTGGTTGATTGTTTGGATGTGACTATATTATGAATTATAAAAGTGAATTTTTGCCTACATTGGGTCGGTTCTATTGGATTGGGTCAATATGACTAATCAATATTGATCTACTGGTCGATACTGACCTATGTTGAAGTAGGTAATAATGACTATATGATCACCTACAATTGTCTTTTATTTATATATGTTTATGATCCTAAACTTTGATGATGTGCAAAACTCTAGAAATCAGTCACCTTTGCCTCAAAACCATAGGTGTCCTTATGAGGGCAAAAAACCCTTAAAAATAAGGGAAATATAATGGGTTGAGTTTAACCCAATCAACTCCATCTGATAATTGAATGTTACTTATGTATCCAATACTCAAAGGAGGGAAATCAAGTCACACATAGTTCTCCCACCTAATGTGCTTGTGAAATTGTGTTTCTTTTCTATACGTATACAACTAATGATGTGTCTTTTATATTTGAAACTGCTTATTTTGACTTGGATTTAGAGTGCTTTAAGCTTGGACTGTGGGTGATCCTAGTGATAGGTTTTAAAATTATGAATAGTAGGGTATTTGATCAGTGTGAAATAATGTATACATGTATATCATAGAAGTGCCAAATCCTTTTTAAATGAGACCTTGATTTATTTATATATGGATCTAATTGAATAATTCATCATGACACTAAATGTTAGGTTGATGGGCTGGACCTAAGGATGGGTTTGATTTTATAAAATAATTGTTGCTAAGAGTGGATTAGTACTAACTATATTAGGTTAGTATTGATCAATAATACTGAATATATATAGTGAAAATGACATGTGTACATGTTGACTGAACTAAGAGTTTGGGTATGTCTATATAGGATCTTTAACATGTTTGAATTAGACAATGAGGTTCATGTAGGTGTGTAATATATGAATTATCTAGGATGACATATAACTATACTCTTTATATTAATAGAATAAGAGCCAAATAAGCTCATAACAATAGAGACTAAGTATACTAGTATAAATAGGTAAGGAACTAGGATAACCAGATACCGAGTAGAGGGTAATCTCCACTCAAAGAAATGGTTCAAAATCCTAAGCCTATGACATGGGATATATATCTAACTAGCACTAAGTGTATATTAATGATTGTAACAATGATGTGAAGGTTGTAATAAATGGGTATAAAGGATATAACAAGGATACCATATGCAAGAAATTGATGAACAAGGGTAACCTTATCTAAGATAGCTAAAAACACTAAAATAATAAGAAGGTGATTGGTGCAATGGTCAACCAATGGAAAATATATGCAACTTCGGTGATAACGGAAATCCTAAATAATGTTATATTTATACCAGCTTATCTGGTATAGTTACATCTTGATTCTTCACCAAACAAACTTGCTAATTATCTGTGGATATCTATAGTTGGCAAATTCAGATTTGGTTATATTTTCAACTAAGCTTGAGATTTAAGCTATTATAAGATAGTAGAATATTTCATAGATACATGATTGCTTATTGTGAGCTATTTAATGTATACATTTACATTTCAAGCATGCTAATGCATTATTTTAGTTATATTTATTTTCTATATGGTTATCATGTGATATGATCTAATTACCTGCATGTTATGAGGTGCATGTAGGAGAACTCATCTCTTAGAGCATGATGGAGGGAGAGTATCATCAGAAAGGGTGACATAGATAGAGACATCGAAGGTAGATATAGAACTGATGAAATCTTGCACATACTACTATAGTTAGCACATGGTAGAACACATTAAAAGTGGTTTGCACATGGTGTGTTTATTTCTACTTGCTTTGTGAAGTTGATTCATATGGTTTTCTAGTTAAGGTTGAATAATGTAATGAATTATTTTTTCATAACTGGTACATTGGTCATTAATGCTTGTAGAAATGTTATTAACATAATAAGATTTAAAAAATCTAAATTATTAGTGATTTATAAAATTTCCATATAATTTACTATTATATTGTGGTGTTAATTCAATTTAATAAAATTAAGAAAATTTGATATTTATTATTAAAATAAATAAAAATAGAACTTGTCATGGTAAAAGGAAAAAAAATAAAGAATAAAAGGAAAAGAATTAAATATATTTAAAATAATTTAAAACAAAAATCTAAAACAAAAATATTTAAATAGAAAAGGGGCTACACTTACTTTCAAAAATAGGCTCTTGGAATATGAGAGGTAGGCAACACCAAAAGAAGGATACCATATATAAAAAAAGGGAGAAAGAAAGGATGGGATCAAATGGAAGGAGTTACAGGTAGGAAAAGTATTTAAATATTTGTGTATTTGAGCAAAGAAAAATATGTTTGAATGTTTACATGCACGTATAAATCTGTATATGCTAGTTGTAGCTGTATTTATGGTAATATAAGTGCATGAGAATGCAAATTATGGAAACCTCTGAACATCTATTAATTTGTAACAAAAAAATAATTAAATAATAGTCATAGCTAGGATTGTTGTAGTTATAAAGATAATGAAATATCAGTTGTCTTCCTAAACACTATAACTAGATGCCATCATATTGTCCATACGATCAAGTGTGTAATTATCCTCCCTTCCCTAACTTTGCCATCCAGACTTGTTTTCTTGTTATGATGATTTTTGGATTGAAATGGGTTCAACCAATAAAAATCTTTCCATCAAAAATATCTATTTTCCATGTTTTGGCTATTAGAACTTTTTCAGACTCAGTAAGACCTTATATGCCCAGGTAGGAAAAGTATTTAAATATTTGTGTATTTGAGCAAAGAAAAATATGTTTGAATGTTTACATGCACGTATAAATCTGTATATGCTAGTTGTAACTGTATTTATAGTAATATAAGTGCATGAGAATGCAAATTATGGAAACCATTGAACATCTATTAATTTGTAACAAAAAAATAATGAAATAATAGTCATAGTTAGGATTGTTGTATTTATAAAGATAATGAAATATCTGTTGTCTTCCTAAACACTATAACTAGATGCCAACATATTGTCCATACGATCAAGTGTGTAATTATCCTCCCTTCCCTAACTTTGCCATCTAGACTTGTTTTCTTGTTATGATGATTTTTGGATTGAAATGGGTTCAACCAATAAAAATCTTTTCCATCAGAAATATCTATTTTCCATGTTTTGGCTATGAGAAATTTTTTAGACTCAGTAAGACCTTAGATGCCCATGAAGAAATAATATATATATTTCTAACACCAATCAAAATAATTAATTTTGAGATATTTTCATGTTATGGTTTGGAAAAATTGCTTTTACTTCTTGTTATATGTAGAAAATTCTCACCTATAATATCATTTTTTGATGCCATGAATGCCTGATGATCTGATAAAGTTTGTCTTACATTGAAATTATTGATGTTTTAGAGGGTGTGGCATCAAAATGAGTGCCAAATGTTACCAAAGCATGAATGAAATCACATATATGGAAGACATTAAAGCTTAAAAAAACAAACCTTTATTTACTTATGATATCTAGTAAAATTTTAGCAGTAAATTAATATTAATTAGGCACATCAATAGAAAATAGGTCGTAAGAAGAGACCCAATTGGGTATTTTACTTATTAAAGCTAGCTACGCTAGTTTAGAGGTAGCACAAGTGTTCTAAGTTATACTTGAACTTCATTTATATATATATCTATATATATATATATATATATATATATATATATAAAAGCTTTTTTTATAATTTTACTATTGCCATGGCTAGAGTGATTTCTCTAGCTAAGCACAGTTTTTGAGATATTGGTCTCACCGGTCTGCTATCCTTGCTGTAAAATTTCTCCTTAACTAAGCTCAACCTGGTCACATTACTTCTTTTTCTAGGTAATAAAATTGAAATTGATTCTCTACTACTCAAATACAAGCATGATAAATAATGACTTATTGGATCATAAATTAATGTACATTGCTTAACAATTAGGTAGAAAGTTTACATGCATAATCTTCTTATGAGAGTAATTTGACTACATACTAGAATCTTATTCAAACATAATAAATGAGTAATTTAAGTTGTAGTTTATGTTGTGGTCTTAATTTTCACTCTTAGAGGGGGTTATTCAGGATCCCTCTAACTAAGCCCTAAAATTGGAAGAACCCTAGGCTATGGGTATCTTGTATTGGGGTTGAACCTCTAGAGAAGGTAGAGTTCCTCTTGATGGATCACCTAAAATAATGTTATTGCTAGGAAAGGGATAGAGAGGGGGTAAAGGGTTACTAAGAGAGATAAAAAGGTGATGCACCAAATTAAATGAGAACTCACATAAGCATGAAATAAACACTAATGAAGTATAAGATAATGATAACTCACACAACCTTACACACTAGCCAATTTTCATAAGTGTTTCATAAACTAAGCTTACAAAGCAATGAATGAAGTAAAGAGGAATTCTAAGATTCACACCAAGTGTACATTAATGGTGGAAAGAGCATGAGTTCAGACCTACAAATAGCTTGAAAATAACTAAAAATAAGCAAGAAAGAAGGACAATGGACATGTAATAAACTCCTTCACAATGCCATCATACACAAGATTTCTAAACATAATTCAGAGGCAAGAGATAGGTAAAGAAATTATTTATTTATTCAAGAGGTATTTAATACAATTTTGATAGGGTCTTACCCATCAAATGAGAGTCTCTTGATACTCCCAAAAATGTGAGTATATCTTGCCATTGGGGAAGAAATGGGAGATATAGACAAAATGGGAAGAGAGAGAGAAGGAGTGAGTAGATAGAATTAAATAAATGAGGTCCAATCAATTTGGATTCCCAATCAAATTTTGACCAATTAACATTAATCCTACCTCCCATTTAATATTCATTAGTTCCAATAGTCTTCAAGTTTCCTTATTGGTTGAGAAACATAGTAAAAGACAAAACTTTGTTGTTGAAGATGATGAGTCATGATATACTAAGAAGGAAGATCCTCTAAAGACTATAAATTCATTTAATGATCCACCTACACTCTTCAACCACCAGATCTCTCTCTTGGATTTCTACACCATGCTCCACTTACCTTTGCTAAAAATAAAAAAACCTCATATCTATGGACCTAACTGAGCCATGACTATGTCTATTTTAAGTGGTTGCATGTACCTACTGAAAGTGGATAATATGACTATGTTGAAAGATAAGACACTCCTTTGATAATCACAACTCTGCCCCTACTTCAAAACTTGAACATAAGTCCACTATAAATGAAAACCAATGACTTTATTAGTTTTTATATAGTCATAATTTGAAATAAAGATCTATAGGCTAGGGTTTCTTGATCATGAACAAGATGTAAAACTTATGCCTAAGGGATTTTGAGAGGTTTAGCCAAGATTTAATGGTGTACTTAACTTTATAAGGTTTGCTCTAGTAACTGAGATTGCATTTTGTTCTTGTGTTCATGAATTCATAGGCTTGGGTCCCAAAAATCATTTGATCCAATGTGTCTACCTATATGGAAGCTCCCTTGGGCTGCTTATCATATTTTGAAAATATGATCGTAATCACTTGGACACATGTCCTCATCTCATGGCCCCTAGAACTTTGATTGAATTTGCTTTGTTGATCTCCTAGTTTTGACCTTCATCATTGCCATTGATTTGATTTGTATTTAATATTGTACCACTTAGTATCCCTGTATGCCTTTGATCTTGGCTCAAATGAGATTTAAATAATTGGTAACCCCATATGCCTTCTATGGACCTGGATGTAAGTATTCATCTTGTTAACATGCTTATGCCATGTGATGGATGCACATGTAATCTAGGCTCATTTGACCTTTTGACCTCATGTAAACCATAAATCTACTTTTGCATGGTTGAATACACATCATTGATCTTTGATCTACTAGATCAAACATAGATTATTAATCTCCATATGAATAAAATGATCGAACATGAGCCATCAATATGATTGAAAGTTGCTATGATTGAGACACTTGGCACCTTCACATTCATCCATATATCCTATGAATTTTTGACCTTGTACTCATCATTAGATATATTTTTTCATGATTAATGGAATGGCATTGATCTATTTTTTTGCTTGATCAAGTGTACATCATTAATTTGTTAAGTCACTATGATCGTGACACTTATCACCAATGTGTTCAATCTCAGGATTTGTTGACCTTTTGACCTTGTGCTTATCATTAGATATGCTTTTACATGATTAAATGCACACTGTTGATATTTTTGACTTATTAACTCAGATGAGCACCCCATGCCATTGATCTTTAATCTAATTGAGTGAGGATTTAACATTTGGTAACCTTGTATTCAATTTTAGGATCCTATTAAATATTTTGAAACAAAATGGATACTTCTTATGGCTTTGATTTGACATCCTCTGACATGTCCCATGCTACTAGATCATTTTTAAGGTATATACTTGGCTCAAACTTGTGAATTATTTTTTAAAATGAACTAGGTAGATCATGACTGAACTTAGAACTTTGAAGGTCATTGATTATGAACTTAGCTCATTATCCTATTTGTCAAAACCAATTCCTTTATTGATTTTTTATATAGTTTCACTCATTGAGAAAAGATAAATGAACCAAAAAATTGAAGGGAGTAATTCCTTCCCTTGATCCTTGAACCGTGGCTATAGATGAAGATTGCTTAGGCTATATAGGTAAAAGCTTTGTATGTGTGCCAATTTTGGCCAATAGTTTATTTATCACTTTAGCTATATAAATTGGTAAATTAAAGAATTGCTTGGGACAAGAAATTTAGAGTAAATTATATATAAATTATTACTTAAATAATATATTGGCTATTTCTACCTTGGCCCAATGGCATCCCAGATGGGATTTATTTTTCCTAAAATATCTTGCTTAGAGGAGTTGCTGGTTTTTAAAACTTGTTGTATACTTAGTGTATTAAATACTTAGGCATCAACCTGAGTGTATTTAAAGACCAAAATACCATAATAAATAAAGATTTATAAATAAAGGTTGTTTTCTATCCATGTATGACTACACTTAGTAGATAAAATTCAACTCAGAGGGCTTGGGAATGTCATGATTTAATTCACATGGTTGCATGGATAGTTGTTGTTGGTGTTAACCTGAAATTTTATATAAACTATGTATTGGTATGTATTATATTGTATTAGTACATAGGATAACATTTTAAAGCCCATAGTTAGGGTGTTATGTATATAAAGTATATCAATAATAGTATGCATATCTATTATATGTTTTTGAGTATAATACAAACATATCCACCTTTAATTTATATGTGGGATTATGGATCTTTGGTATTTATTCTAAGCGTAGTCAAATAACTTGGTTACTAATCCATTAAGCTAGTGTTTCAGAATGAATTGAATTTATTGTGATAAGGGGATCACTTTTGTATTTAGCATATAAAACATAACATATTGTGTGAATATAAGATGGTAATGAGATATGAATATATGAATTAATAATGGTATGTAAATTTAGATATGCATATGCCTAATTAGCTAACATTGGTATATAGGAGTATGTACTTATAATTATAGCTCCTTGGGTGGACTACAACTATATTATAGAATTTTTTTTGATAGAGCCTTGTGGATGGATGAATTCAAAGATAGTTTTAACTAGTTTACTATAATGGCTATGGTGATTTGTATCAGTAAAAATTATAGGTACCATAAAAATATCACTTTGGGAATTGCTAAACATTATATGTGAGCCATAATGAAAAGGATTGGGTTGTCTTGAGAATTTAAGTATAGAATTTTATATGCTTAGATAATCAAGATTTTGTAATGTTTACTAAAATACATGGAGTCCTTGACTTAGGTTATGGTTGTCTATTGATATAGTATTTGTATACTAATTTTGTATTTATATATGGTTCATTTTAATTTGTACATTAATTTGTATATAGAAAACATATTTATTTGTGGACTTAAGCAACCATATGGAAATGTTATATATAGTGATATTGGGACATATGCCTAAGTTTATAGCTAATGAGTGGTTATAGTGAGTCTTTAGATGTCTAGAAAACCAAAAATTATAATCACATGGATATAGTCTCCTAGAAGAGTAATAATTATTGGATTATGTTTATAAGAAGTATATCTTAATTTGTGGGTTATTTGACTCTTTGGAAAGGTTATGGCCAAAGTTTAGTTATACATATTCCATATTGAATACTTGAGTGTGATACCTATTATGAGCATGTTAATATGTATAACTTTTTAGTTGTATCTAGTATATGATGGTGCATCATCATGCATACTTATAAATTTATGGTGCTTGAATGCTAGTATATAGTTTAAACCTCGGGTATACCTAGGTGGTATAACCCCATACTTGTTTGATTATTGTTATTTATGTGATCATTTGATTCTTGAAATCATAAGTTGGTAGTTGTGAATTAAGATAGTATGGTATATCATAGAGTACTAAAATATATATGTATGTTATACCCAAATGCTACATACTGAGTCTAGACTTACACCTAGATTTGACTGGTTTAATATAGGCTTGTTGATTATTACTATGATTAGCGTGTTTTGTGACAGTTGATAAAATTATGTTAATGTGTGAATATATCCTTGAGAGTTTAATGAAATCCATGATAGTATATTATTGTGCTCCATGGGAATTATGATTTGCTTTGTTATACCTGGCTGCTTGAATATAAGATGTGTTTTCATGTAGTTATGACTACTTTACTATAACTGATTGTGGAAAACTAGTAGTTAAGTCTTAAAATACTAGACTGTGATAATATGGGTTATCATAGAGTGTAGTATGTTTGGAAACCAAATGTGGTAGTGAATTTATATAGTTAAACATGTAATTACCCAAGTGGTATAGACTATAGTCACTATTTCTAGTATGGGATAGAAAATAATGTAAGATTCATTCATACGTTTGATGGAATTAAATGTATGCTTTGGTTACTCCTATGTTTGACATGTTACATAATGTGTTTGATATTAGGATGTAAATTAAATGAATCTTATGGTTAAATTGTATTTAACTAATCTGCATTGCTAATATAGAATAAGGACTGAGATGGACTTCATTGGCTTACTAGTATCATAATGATAGATGAAGGTAGTCTGATCAATTGATGTGTATGAATTTGATTTATCTAGATCGCTATTATTTATTATTATAAATATTTGGGCCAAATTATGTTTAGTGAGACATTATCATTTCATGATCATGATTTACATGTTATTATAATATCTTGCAATAGAATAGTTTTCTATGATATATTGCATGTCTAGTTTAGAAATCATACAACACATAGGTACTTGCTTGTCTCTCTAGATTCCTATGCCATCACTATCTACTCATCCATGAAGGGAGGAAAATTTATTGATGGGATTAGTGTGTGGGATCATTGGTATTTTGTTGGTGTGGAAAAATTCTTAGTCGATGCACTCTCTCTCCACAACAATATTATTTATCAAGATGACACTTGAGATTGCCACAAATACTTGAGTTTGGAAACTTTGCTCTAGGGGAGCCATGTATCTTACATGTACATTGTATTTTATTGTACTTATTATTAAATAATGTCATGAATGTTGTAATTAATTTTTATTATATATTTATAGTGGTGGCTATAGACTTGTATCAATTGTAGCTGAGTTAATGTAATTAATTTCTATGTTCATGTTATGATGTGTACTTATAATGTTAGAGATCAGTGATTTATGACATAATATGTATTTATTGTTATCAATTTAGTATGTAAATGATCTCTATTTATATTCTAATTGTGTAATATATCTATGGTATTTATGTGTTTATCTAAAAAAAATCATATATTTCCTTATCTAACCTAGCAGGGTTATTACATGTGGTATTAGAGTTGTGGATCAAACTCTAGGAACTAATGAGTCTATTACCATTTTCATGTCATTTATTTCACTAGTGTGAACCTAGTGACATGAAGTATTGCACAGGTATTTTGGATTTTTAGTACCTCAGTGTAGAACCATGTTACACGATGATTGGAGTTTTGTGACATTCATATAATATATGTGGGGAACATTGTGTGTATCCTTATGAGCACTTGTACCATTTTGAGTTGTATAATGGATTGATTTATTGAGTATTCCAATGGTGATGGTTTTATATGAGATGGGTATGTGAGTACATATCATAGTTCATGAGTTATGAACAAAAGGTTTCCACCATAGTTTGATCACTTAGATCAAACACCTTAAGAGTGAATATATCCTTTCTTGATTATCAAGTCACCTTTGTCATTGACATTTGTGAGTGTTTATAAGTATAGGATGATTATAAATTTTTTATGTATTTGTGATTTAATTTTTATGTGCCTTATTTTCACTAATCTTATGAATGGAAAATCTTATAATACCAATTTTAGTTTTGGTACCACCTAGTGCGATGGGAATTTTCTTGTAGTAGAGTGTTTTGTTTTGTTTGAGAGTTCTTATGTGTTATAAGTTTATTTAAGGATTGAAACCATTAATTTATGTGGTCAAGGATGAATTTTCATCTCTCATGATGGGCTTAGAGGTGAGTTGTCACTCCCTCACTTTTCTTTGACATCATTTTTATCCATGAGAGGATTCTTATTTTCATGATGTTGATTTAGTATTCTCTTAACAAAAACTTGTTTTTGAAATGTTTTTTTTAATTATATTCTCTTGAAGTTTGTGGGAGAATTTTTCCTACTTTTTATTGAGAAAGAAGTTGTAAGATTGGTACACCTTTGTGGATAGTATTTTATTTCTCCCAGTTATGTAAATAGATTGTGAAACTATACTTATAGATTTGGTAAGTATGTAGTAAATTTGGCAACTTGGGTTATGATGATTTATTTTTACCTTGTGTAGGTATTTAAGAACTTTGTTATTGAGATGATAGTTCTCTACTTTTCACTTGTGACTCATGTAGAATGGTAAACCTTGAATCAGATACTATATTATATATTAAGAATTATAAGTTAATTATAATTAGAATGGTATTATACACCCATGATTAGATTGAATTAGATACTACATTATATATTAAGAATTATAAGTTAATTATAATTAGAATGATATTATACACCCATGATTAGATTGATATTGTTCTCTTTTGCTCAAAGCATATTGATTGTAGAGTTATTTTGTACCTTTTATTAGAAGTGAGTAGGGTATAGGATATGTGGAACATCTTGTCAATCTAGGGGTTGAGATAAAATTTTAATTGGTTTCATTCTAACCAAGAAAGTATGGATATTTTATCTCACTTGTTACCAATAAGGCTGTAAGGATGAGGTGATCCTTGACCTTAGTATGTTATGTTATTTTTAAAATTATTTACTCTTAACTATGAATATAACACTATGAGTTAAGTTGTGAAATATGATACTAGTTATGTGTGGCTAGTTTTAATTTAATAAAATTATGGATTGATTGTATGATTTATATTGTATGTATGTTGATACATCTAAAATTTATTTAGCTCAAATTATTGCTTTTTATGATTTTTTAGCATAGAATTGTGATTCACTAAACATTATGCACATGTGGAGATCATTAGGTCATAGAGACCTAAGGGAAGAGTGATGAACTAGGAACATGAGTTCTAAGTGATAAGATGGTATCCTGTTAGCCTCACATTAACTTGATTGTTATTGAGTTGGATCTGATAGATGGACTTGTCAAATCCAGGATTTTATAGGTGAAAATTATCAAATTTAGTGGTATGGCCATATGCATGTATACTATGGATGGGTATTCCATGATTTTGTATACGATGGAAAATTAATATTTCTAGTTCTTATTCATCATCATATTTTTTAGGAGATTTAAGGAATAGTGATAGTATTTACATGTTATACTTATCAGGACTACATGAGGTAGTGATAGTATTAACTTATGCACATCATTCTTGCTAGGGTCCTTAATTAATTTTTTTTCCAGAATGAATAAAACACTCTAAGATAGAGATATGACTAGAGGGCTAGAAGATTTTGTGGAACTCTCCTAGTCATTAATATTGGCTTGTATGATGATCTTATATGAAACTTTTATTGAGATAAGTGGGACCCTTCAAGATTATAGAAGTGGTGAGTTTGATAGCATATAAGCTTATCTTAATGGTTCTAGACCCTAGGGTGGTGATGAGAAAACCAATCAAAATAATACTCACAACTATGTTTCTTAATAGAGAGATGGCATAGAGTAGGGTATTGTGGGATCAATACTTTAGGAATAGTGCAATTTGATAGAACTACGATGAGTTCTATAGGTAATTTCCAATTTATTTTCTTAATGAGTTCTATAGGTAATTTCCAATTTATTTTCTTAATTTGATACTGTATACCATGATATTGATTTGTTAAATAATGTTTTAATGTTGAACAAGTGTCATCAGGGATGATGACTAGATTTAGGAGGGAAGGATGTTACATCTTGATTCCTTAGTAGATAAACTTTCTAGATTATCCATGGATATATATAGTTGGAAAATTTAGATTTGGTTATATTTATAACTAAGATTGAGATTTAAAATATTATGGGATAGTAGAATATTGATTAGATACATGATGATATATGATTAATTACTATGAGTTAGTTAATGTATGCATTTACATTTTGGTCATGTTAATGTATTATTTTAGTTATATTTATTTGCTATATGGTTATCATGTGATATGATCTAATTAACTACGTGTTATGAGGCAGATGCAAAAGAACTCATCCCTCAGAGTGTACTAGAAGGAGAACATCATTGGAGAGGGAGATGCAAAAGTGAGACATCGAAGGTCAACAAAGAGCTAGCAAAATCTTGCACACACTACTATAGTTAACACATGGTAAAATGCATTAAAATTGGTTTGCACATGGTGTGTTTATTTCTAATTGCTTTAAGAAGTTGATTCCTATGGTTTGCCAATTAAGGTTGAATAGTGTAATGAATTCTTTTTGCATAATTGGTACATTGGTCATTAATGCTTGTAAAAATGTTATTAACATAATAAGATTTAAAAAATCCAAATTATTAGTGATTTAGAAAATTACCATTTAAATTACTATAATATTGTGGGTGTTAATTTAATTTAATAAAATTATGAAATTTTGATATTTATTATTAAAATAAATAAAAATAGAACTTGTCATGGTAAAAGGAAAAAAAGACAATAAAGAATAAAAGGAAAAAAATTAAATTTATTAAAAATAATTTAAAACAAAAATCTAAAACAAAAATATTTAAAAGCAAAAAAAGGGCTATGCCTACTTTTAAAAAGAGGATCTTGGAATATGAGAGGTAGGAAACACTAGAAGAAGGGTAGGATACATAGAAAAAAAGAGAAAAAAAGACAAAATCAAATGGAAGGAGTTCTAGGTAGGAAAAGTATTTAAATATCTGTGTATTTGAGCAAAGAAAAATATACTTGAATGTTTACATGCACGTATAAATCTATATATGCTGGTTGTAATTGTATTTATGGTGATCTAAGTGCATGAAAATGAAAATTATAGAAACCTTTGAACATTTGCTAATTTCTAATAGAAAAATAATGAAATAATAGCCGTAGCTAGGATCATTGTAGCTAAAAAGATAATGAAATATCTGTTATCTTCCTAGACACTATAATTGGATGCCATCATATTATCAATATGATCAAGTGTGTAATTATCTTGCCTTCCCTAAATTCACCATCCAAACTTATTTTCTTGTTATGACAATTTTTGGATTGAAATGGGTTCAACCAATAAAAATATTTTCCATCAAAATTATCTATTTTTCATGTTTTGGCTATGATAACTTATTTAGACTCAGTAAGACCTTAAACACCCACGTAGAAATAATATATATATATTTATAACATAAATAAAAATAATTTTTGTTGAGATCTTTTCATGTTATAGTTTAAAAATACTGTATTTACTTCTTGTTATATGTATAAAATTCTCACTTGTAATATCATTTTTTGATGTCACAAATGCCTGACAATCTAATGAGTTTTGTCTTACATTGAAATTCTTGATGTTTTAGAGGATGTGGCATCAAAATGAGTGCCAAAGTTTACCGAAGCATGAACATAATCACATATCTAGAAGACATCAAATCTTCAGAAAAACAAACCTTTATTTACTTATGATAACTAACAAAACTTTCGTAGTAAATTAATATTAAGTAGGGCTATCAATAGAAAATAGGCTGTAGGAAGAGACCCAATTGGGTATTTTATTTATTGAAGCCAGCTATGCTCATTTAGAGGTAGAGTAAGTGTTCTAAGTTATACTTGAACTTCATATATATATATATATATACAATATTTGTTTGTAATTTTACTATTCCCATGGTTGGAGTGATTTCTATAATTAAGCACAATTTATAAGATATTAGAGTCGTCAGTCTACTATCTTTGTAAAATTTAACCTCAACTAAGCTTGACCTAGTCAAATTACTTCTTATTTTTCTAGGTAATAAAATTTAAATTGATTCTCTGCTACTCAAATACAAGCATGGTGAATAATGACTTAGGGGATCATAAATTAATGTACATTGCTTATCAATTGAATATAAATTTTACATGCATAATATTCTTATGAGATTAATTTAACTGCATCTTAAAATCTTATTCAAACATAATAACAAAGTAATTTATGTCATAGTTTATTTATCACTTCAGCTATATAAATTGGTAAATGGAAGAATTGCTTAAGATAAGTAATTTAGAGTAATTTATATATACATCATTATTTGAATAATATATTGGCTATTGCTACCTTGTCCCAATGACATCCTAGATGGGATTATTTTTTCCTAAAATATCTTTCTTAGAGAAGTCATTGGTTTTTAAAACATGTTGTGTACTTAGTGTAGTAAACACTTAGGCATTGAATTAAGTGCATTTAAAGACCAAATAGCCATAATAAATAAAGATTTATAAATAAAGGTTGTTTTCTATCCATGTAGAACTATGCTTAGTAGATAACAGTCAACCCAAAGGGATTGGGAATGTAGTGATTTAATTCACATGGCTGCATGGATAGTTGTTATTGATGTCAACTTAGAATTTTATATAACTATGTATTATATTGTATTAGTACATATGATAACATTTTAAATCCCACAGTCAGGGTGTTATGTATATAAAGTATATCAATAATAGTATGTATATCTATTATATGTTTTTGAGTATAATACAAACATATCCACCTTTAATATATATGTGGGGTTATGGACCTTTGGTATTTATTCTAAACATAGTAAAATAACATGGATAATAAGCCACTAAGCTAGTGTTTCAGAATGAATTAAATTTATTGTGATAAGGGGATCACATTTGTATTTAGCATATAAAACAATACACATTGTGTGAATATAATATGGTAATGAGATACACATATATGAATTAATAATGGTATGCAAATCTAGGTATGCATATGCCTAATTAGCTAACACTAGTACATAGGAGTGTGTACTTCTAATTATAGTTTCTTGGGTAGACTACAACTATATTATAGAATTCTATTTGATAGATCCTTATGGATGCATGAATTCAAAGATAGTTTTAATTGGTTTACTATAATGGCTATGGTGATTTGTATCAGTGAAACTTATAGGTACCATAAAAAGAGAAATTTGGGCATTGCTGAACATTTATATGTGAATAATAATTCAAATGATTGGGTTGTCTTGAGAATATAAGTACAAAATTTTATATGCTTAGATAATCAAGATTTTTTTTAACATTTAATAAAATTCATGAAGTCCTTGACTTAGGTTATGGTTATTTATTGATATAGTATTTGTATACTAATTGTGTATTTATATATGGTTCATTTTAAGTTGTATATTATTTCATATATAGAAAACATATCTATTTGTGGACTTAAACAATCATATGGAAATGTTATATATAGTGATATTGGGACATATGTCTAAGTTTATAGCTAATGAGTGGTTATAGTTAGTCTTTAGGTGTCTGGAAAACCAAAAATTATAATTGCATGGATACAGTCTCCTAGAGGGGTAATAATTGTTGGATTATGTTCAGAAGAGGTATATCTTAATTTGTGGGTTATTTGACTCTATAGAAAGGTTATGTTTGAATTTTAGTTATATGTATTCTATATTGGGTACTTGAGTGTGATACATATTATGAGTGTGTTAATATGTATAAATGTTTAGTTATACATAACATATAATGGTGCATCATGATGCATACTGATAAAATTATGGTGTTTGAATGCTAGTATACAATTTTAACCTAGGTGGTATAACCCCATACTTGTTTGATTGTTGTTATTTATACGATCATTTGATTCTTGAAATTGTAAGTTGGTAGTTGTGAACTATGATAGTATGGGATATCATAAAGTAATAAAGTATATATGTATGCTGTACCTAGATGATACATACTGAGTCTAGACTTACACCTACGTTTGACTAGTTTATTGTAGGCTTGTTGTTTATTACTATGATTAGCATGTTTTGTGACAGTTGATAGGATTATGTGTATGTGTGCATACATCCTTGAGATTTTAATTAATGCTATTATAATATATTATTATTCTTTATGGGAATTTTGATTTTCTTCATTATACATTATTTCTTGAATATAAGATGTGTTTTCATGTAGTTATGACTACTTTACTATGATTGATTATGGAAAACTAGTAGTTATGTCATATAATACTAGACTATGGTAATATGGGTTATCATAGGGTTTAGTATATTTAGAAACCAAATGTTGTAGTGAAAATATGTAGTTAAATATGTAATTACCTGGGTGGTATAAACTATAGTCATTATTTCTAGTATAGGATAGAAAATAATGTAAGATTCATTCATAAATTTGACATAATTAAATGTATGATTTGGTTACTCCTATATTTGGCATGTTACATAATGTTTTTTATAGTAAGATTTAAATTAAATTAATATTGTGGTTGAATTATATTTGACTAATCTACATTGATAATATAGATTAAGGAGTGAGATGGACTTCATTGGCTTACTAGTATCATAATGACATATGAAGGCAGTCTGATCAAGTGGTGTGTATGAATTTGATTGATCTAGATCATTATTATTTATTATCGTAAGTCTTTGGGCTAAAATATGTTTAGTGAGACATTATAATTTCATGAGTATGATTTACATGTTAGTGCGATATCTTGTAATAAAATGGTTTTCTATGATCTACTACATGTTTAGTTTAGAAATCATACGACACATGGGTACTTACTTGTCTCTTTGAATTTTTGCATCATAACTATCTACTCATCTAGGGATTTTGGGTACTTGGTATTGATGGAATTAGTGCATGGGATTATTGGTCCAAGGTTGGTGTGGAAAAATACTTGGATGATGCTTTCCCTCCCCATAATAATACTACTTATTGAGATGACACTTGAGATTACCATAAATACTTGAGTTTGGGAATTATTCTCATGGGGAGCCATGTATATTACATGTACATTATATTGTATTGTACTTATTATTCAATAATGTGATGAAATTTCTAATTACTTATTATTTTACATTGACAGTGGTGGATTTAGACTTGTATCAGTTATAGTTGAGTTAATGTAATTACTTTCTATGTTCATTTTATGACATGTACTTATAATGTTAGAGATAACTGATTTATGAAATAATAGATATTTACTATTATCACTTGAGTATGTTAATGATCTCTATTTGAATTCTCATGGTGTAATCTATATATGGTATTTATGTGTTTAACTAAAAAAATAAAATAAAAAATCACGTATTTCCTTGTCTAACCTAGCGGGGTTGTTATAGGTATAAGGAGGAGCATAATCAAGGATGAACACATTCACAATAGAAATAAGCAAGAAATATTTAATTTACTAAGTATATAAAATAAATAGAGTATGTTTAGAAATACTTATCTTTGAGTGGACCCATCAGTTATTCAATCTCTCCCTTTAGATCAAGTGGCATTTTGAAAGTGATGTTGTAGGTTGAATACTTCAAATGGTAAGATAAAGACCTAATTGTCCATATTTGGGGACACTAAAGGCTAGGTGTACCTTCTCATTTTGAATTTTCCTATTGAGGTTCAAAGATAGAACAATCCTAGATATCCAAGAAAAGACTCTAAAATATAACTCTTCCAAATACTACTTAGGATAAGAAATATGAGTACAATCTGAGAAAATGAATGTGTTATATCTATTAGGAATGAGATATGACCCCTATATATGAATCCAATACTCAAAACTAACTTTGAACTCTAAGCTAACAATATTATCCACCCAATAAAATTGGGAAATGTTAATTGATAGAATATTGTACCAAGTAGGTTGATATAGTGTATATGATTAAAAATGGATTTATAACTATATTAGGTAGGCTGATATAGTACATGGAAGACAAGTATGAAATAGACTATATCAGCCTAGTCAATATAGTAGGTTATAGAGAAGCTAAAAATTTTGGATAAAAAGTAGATGATAAGGTAATATGGAAATAAAACCAGAGGAGGTTAGATTAATAATAATGAATGTATGATAAGTTAGTACATAGACATATCTCATGAAGTACCATGAGTCAATCACACCCCATTCCTGGTCTATCCTATAAGGCGTTCCCTCAGGGAGAGTGATGCATCATCAAGATATTGAAATATAAATTTTTAGTAAAGTGATATTTAAAAAAATATCAGATATATACATATACCCCACCCAAGATTATCATGTGTCACAATAGTTTAACATGTGACAATGCTTTGGGATAAATACATAATAAAATAAAAGAGCACAACTGAAAAGAAATGTTGAAAGAATTATAAGTAAATAAATTAAAATATGTACCTTAACTTACCTTTTGTAATTTTATATGTGATATTAATTGTGTTTCAACTAAAAGAAGGTGACAATTGATAAAAATGAAGGGCGAGACTAAAAGATAAGAGAAAAGCCTATTTTTTTCTAGCAACTAAAAATTCTCTACTTTGCTAGGATCCTAATGCTTATTTTGGTTCATGAAAAATACATAAGAAAATAAATATATGGACAACATATGGAATTTGGAGGTAAATAATTGAATTATTTGAAATTTAAATTTTTTAATATAAATTGTTAAAATTAATTTCAAGTCCATTTTCTATTTTTATAAAACAAAAGATGTGTATCCAAATTTAGTGCTACAAGAGATGATGGATCATAGATGAGGAAAACGTGTAGGATGTCAACTGGGTGAAGTTGCTTTAGTCATGCATGTAGTTCATGCATTTAATGTTTCATTATTTTAAATTTTGAGTATATAAACTACATTTAGGAAATATAAGTTCTAAGGCAAGTTTGTGTAGTGTAATTTTCCCCAATAAGCATGAAAATGTAGGAAAAAATGTGATAGGTAATAGGTAGGTGATGAAAAACAAAATTTTAGGGCCAAGGATATTCATGAGAGCTAAGAGAATAAATTTACACTAATAGGAAACTATATTGGCCTGGCCAATGCTATTGGGTGGGTGGAATAATAACCCAAACTAATACTCTATGGTATGGTTGATGTAATTATATAAGACACTTATATGATTTGATTGGTACCCTATCTAGTGGGTGATAGAGTTTCAAATAAAAATCTATTGAGGTGGTTAGTACCATAGGGGGTGGATGATATAGTATAGATGGAAGTAAAACATGGTTGATATAATATATATTTGGCTGATACCATCAAGGAAATGTATTCTTGTTTGGTGCAATTAGAAAAATGAAAAATATGGGTGGTATTATAGGTATTAGCTGACATAGTAAGAAGGTACTAAGGGCTAATATATAACAAGTATGATTGGTATATTATAAATATATATATATATATATATATATATATATATATATATATATATATATATATATATATTTGTCCAATATAGTAGAACTGTAGGTGGCCAATGTAGTAGATAAATAATAAAATGGATGACATAGTAGAAAATTAGGAACCATTTTAATTTAGTTATTTTTGTTAAGTTCTTTTATTTGATTTTAATTTTATTGGATCAAAATATGATTGGGTGTTGTTTAATATTTTATAGAGGTGATGATGACTATGGAGATGCATCGACATGAGATAGCCTCCAAATTTATTTGAGTGATTTATTTTTGTTGATCGAGCTAGATTAGCTAGCTTAATATCTAAAAGGATCATGGAGATGTGTAGAGTCCCACTGAGCACTAAGCTGATCACTATGTTTCTTGGGTGATAGGAAAGGATTATAGACACCTTCAGATGGGTGGTGGATGGGGATACCATGAAGCTAGCCATAACCCTTAAGGATTTACATGCCATATTAGGATTTCAAATCATGGACACTCCTATGCTGTGAGGCACATTGATATTTGTAGATGAGCATTAAGAGCTACATTGATGGGTGACTAGGTTAGATGAGTATGATGAGCATAAGTTCATTAAAAAATAATTTATTATATATTCATCAAGTGTTATAAATATACATAAGGCCATTATTAGACTTATGAATATGCATGTGTTGTGTCATAAGTTAGATGGGGTCATGCCATTATAAATTATCACTTTGTCCTAGTATGCTTTGGAATAGGGCATGTTGTATGAGAAGGGAGATGCCAATGGGTAAAACTCATGTATGATTTTTATAGAATGATGAGTTAGGATCAAAAAAATAGTTCCCAGCTATACTATTTTCATATTATATCTTTTTATTATTTATAATGTATAGGCCCATGGTATTATCACACCAGGTTGTAGATGACCTACTTCAAGTCAAGATATGGGAATATGATCACGTGGTTTAAGTGATCCCTCTATATATAACTTTAGACAACATTCAAAAAATATTAGATCATATGGATGCTATACTAGGGTATGGTAGACACATGGATTCCATGTTTGAATATAATATCATAATAGACAAGGAGTCATATTATGAGGCATTACACCTAGTGGTTCAATCCTCACCCTTGCAACTAAGTACCTAGGTAGTTTAGGCTATAATACCCAATGGTTCTTCTTATTTTCCCTCTTCATTGGGTGAGACATTCAAAAAATCCACATGGGGTGGGAGGATGAGTTATTTTCATTGAGGTACCGATAATGAAACCATATTGTACTATAGTTAGTGGAGATGGTGATGTGTAGTGAGAGGAGGGGATAAAGTAATGGATATTAATGATGTATATATGGTTGAAGTGGATGCACCATGACATGAAAAATGTGTCATGCATGGATGAACACAACCATCAGGGAGGTGGGTCATGGTGGTTTAGAGAGAGTGGTGAGTCGATGCTCGACCCAAATTGAGTCAAGATACTGGGCCTATGTTATGAGGTCAAGTAAATGAGGAGATCATTTTTGAGTATTATTTTGTGATAGGTGGAAAGGAAACATGAATTAAGTTTTTGTTATCACTTTACTTTTCTAGACTTAAGAATATACATGTTAAGTACTAATAATAGTTTTACTTTAAATTTTGATATATATTTATTGTATTATGCTAAATTTGGTTTGTGTTTTATATATGTAGAAATATATACAAGTTGGAGGACCATGGTGGAGGCCACACATCATGATATTTTGGATGATGTGCTATTAGAGCATGATATGATTTAAATGGTGGACCTAATGGTACCTTTATCTAGACCACATGATAGCTAGAATAGATAAGTTTAAGCTATTATGAAGGATATACAAAGGTGATATAATGATGTTAATAAATTAATATTATTTATAGGAAGAGATGGTGAGGGATGAAATCATGTAACTATAGTGCAAAGAGATATGACATAACATATCACTATTCATAGGGTGACTGCAACCTGAGTGTACCATCTAAAGATAAGTTCATTGGGGGCATGGGAAGAGGTTCAAGGATAAGGAGGAGCATAATCAAGGATGAACACATACATTCATAATAGAAATAAGAAATAAATATTTAATCTATTAAGTATATAAAATAAAGAGAGTATGTTTAGAAATACTTATCTTTGAGTGGACCCATCAATTATTCAATCTCTCCCTTTGGATCAAGTGGCACTTTAAAAGTGATTTTTTAGTTTGAATACTTCAAATGGTAAGATAAAGACCTAATTGTCCTTATTTGTGGACACTAAAGACTAGGTGTACCTTCTTATTTTAAATTTTCTTATTGAGATTCAAAGACATAACAATCCTAGATATCCAAGAAAAGACTCTAAAATATAACTCTTCCACATACTACTTAGGATAGTAAATACAAGTGCAATTAGATAAAATGAATGTGTTATATCTATTAGGAATGAGATATGGCCCCTATATATGAATCTAATACTCAAAACTAACCTTGAACTCTAAGGTAACAATATTATCCACCCAATAAAATTGGGAAATGTCAACTGATAGAATATTGTACTAAGTAGGTTGATATAGTATATATGATTAAAAATAAATTGAAAACTGTATTAGGTAGGCCGATATAGTATATGGAAGACAAGTATGAAATAGACTATATCAGCCTAGCCAACATAGTAGGTTATAAAGAAGCTAACAAATTTGTATAGAGAGTAGATGATGAGTTAATATGGAAATAAAATTAGAGGAGGTTAGATTAATAATAAGGAATGTATGATAAGTTAGTATGTAAACATATCTCATAAAGTACCATGAGTTGATCACACCCCATTATTGGTGTATCCTTTAACGCGTTCCCTCAGGGAGAGTGATGCATCATCAAGATATTGAAATATAAATTTTTAGTAAAGTGATAATTTAAAAAATATTAGATATATACATATACCCCATCCAAGATCATCATGTGTCACAATAGTTTAACATGTGACAATGCTTTGGGATAAACACATAATAACATAAAAGAACACAACTGAAAAGAAATGTTGAAAGAATTAAAAGTAAATAACTTAAAATATGTACCTTAACTTACCTTTTGTAATTTTATATGTGATCTTAATTGTGTTTCAACTAAAAGAAGGTGACAATTGATAAAAATGAAGGGTGAGACTAAAAGATAAGAGATAAAACCTATTTTTTTGCTAGCAGCTAAAAATTCTCTACTTTGCTAGGATCTTAATGCTTATTTTGGTTCATGAATAGGACATAAAAAATAAATATATAGACAAAATATAGAATCTAGAGGTAAATAAATGAGTTCTTTGAAATTAAAAATTTTTACTATAAATTGTTAAAATTAATTTCAAGTCCATTTGCTATTTTTATAAAACAAAAGATGTGTATCTAGATTTAGTGCTACGAGAGATGATGGATCATAGATGAGGCAAATGTGTAGGATGTCAATTGGGTGAAGTTGCTTGAGTCATGCATGTAGTTCATGCATTTAATGTTTCATTATTTTACATTTTGAGTACATAAAATAAATTTAGGAAATATAGGTACTGAGGCAAGTTTGTGTAGTGTAATTCTCCCCAATAAGCATGAAAATGTAGGAAAAAATGTGATAGGTAATAGGTAGGTGATGAAAAACAAAATTTTAGGGCCAAGGACATTCATGAGAGCTAAGAGAATAAATTTACATGGATAGGAAACTATATTGGCCAGGCCAGTGTATTTGGGTGGGGGGAATAATAACTGAAGCTGATACTCTATGGTATGGTTGATGCAATTATATAAGATAATTATCTGAATTGACTAGTAACCTATCTAGTGGTTAATAAAGTTTTAAATAAAAATCTATTGAGGTGGTTACTACCATAGGGGGTGGATGATATAGTAGAGATAGAATTAAAACATGGTTGATATAATATATATTTGACTGATACCATCAAGGAAATGCATTCATATTTGGTGCAATTAGAAATGTGAAAAATATGGGTGGTATTATAGGTATTAGCTAACATAGTAAGAAGGTACTAAGGGCTGATATATAACAAGTATGACTGGTATATTATAAAAATATATATTTGTCCAATATAGTAGAATTTTAGGTGGCTAATGTAGTAGATAAATAATAAAATGGATGATATAGTAGAAAATTAGGAACCATTTTAATTTAGTTATTTTTGTTAAGTTTTTTTATTTGATTTTAATTTTCTTGGATCAAAATCTGGTTAGGTGTTGTTTAATATTTTATATAGGAAATGATGACTACAGAGATGCATCAACATGAGATAGCCTCCAAATTTATTTGAGTGATTTATTTTTGTCGATCAAGCTAGATTAACTAGCTTAGGATCCAAAGGGATCATGGAGATGTATAGAGTCCCACTGAGCAACAAGCTAATTACTATGTTTCTTAGGTGATAGGAAAGGATTATAGACACCTTCAGATGGGTGGTGGATGGGGATACCATGGAGGTGGCCATAACCCTTAAGGATTTTCATGCCATATTAGGATTTCAAATCATGGAAACTCCTGTGTTGTGAGACATATTGATATTTGTAGATGAGCATTAAGAGATGCATTGATGGGTGACTATGTCAGATGAGTATGATGAGCATAAGTTCATTATAAAATTAATTATTATATATTCTTCAAGTGTTATAAATATACATAAGGCCATTATTGGACTTATGAATATGCATGTGTTGTGTCATAAGTTAGATGGGGTCATGCCATTATACATGATCACTTTTTCCTAGAATGCTTTGGAATAGGGCATGTTGTATGAGAAGGGAGATGCCAATGGGTGAAACTCATGTATGATTTTTATATAATGATGAGTCAAGATCAACAAAATAGTTCCTAGCTATACTATTTTCATATTGTATCTTTGTATGATTTATAATGTACAACCCCATGGTATTATCACACCAAGTTGTATACCACCTACTTTGAGTGAATATATGGGCATATGATCACGTGGTTTGAGTGATTCCTCTATATCTAACTTTAGATAGCATTCATAAATATTAGATCATATGGATACCATGTTTGAATATAATAACATAATAGACAAGGAGTCATATCATGAGGCATTACACCTATTGGTTTGATCCTCACCCCTATGACTAAGTACTTTGGTAGTTTAGGCTATAATACCCAATGGCTCTTCTTGTTGTCCCTCTTCATTGGGTGAGACATTCAAGAAATCTACATGGGGTGGGAGGATGAGTTATATTTATTGAGGTACTGATAATGAAACCATATTGTACTATAGTTAGGGGAGAAGGTGATGTGTAATGAGAAGAGGGGATCAGGTAATGGATATTAATGATTCATATATGGCTGAGGTAGATGCACCATGACATGAAAAATGTGTCATGCATGGATGAGCATAACCATCAGAAGGTGTGTCATGGTGGTTTGGAGAGAGTGATGAGTTGATGCTCGACCCAAATTGAGTCAATAAATGGGCCTATGTTATGAGGTTAAGTAAATGAGGAGACCATTTTTGAGTATTATCTTATGATAGGTGGAAAGGAAACATGAATTAATTTTTTGTCATCACTTTACTTTTCTAGACTTAGAAATATACATGCTAGGTACTAGTAATAGTTTTACTTTAAATTTTGATATATATCTATGTATTATATTAAATTTGGTTGTGTTTTATATATGTATCAATATATAAGAAAATTTTGAGGACCATGGTGGAGGCCACACTTCATGATATTTTGGATGATGTGCTGTTAGAGCATGATATGATTTAAATGGTGGACCTAGTGGTACCTTTATCCAGACCACATGATAGCTAGTTTAAATAGGTTTAATCTATATACAAAGGTGATATAATGATGATAATACATTAATATTACTGATAGGAAGAGATGGTGAGGGATGAAATCATGTAACTATAGTGTAGAGAGATATGACATAGCATATCACTATTCATAGGGTGACTACAACCTGAGTGTACCATCTAGAGACAACTTCATTGGGTGTGTGAGGAGAGGTTCAAGGAATATGGTCTTAGACACACACACTCTCTCTATATATTTATAGAAAGAAATAATTTCAATATCCTTAGGGAGCATGGTGTCTCACCCACCATAAGAGGGGATTAAAGGCAGATCACAAATGTATTGATTTATATGTTTTGTATTTTGATTTATAAAATGATGACATACATGGATTTATATATCATTTTTATTATCTAAATGTGATTTTTATTATGGTTTTTTATTTTTATCATGTACTATGGTTCTAATGTTAGGTTATTGGAAAATATTATTATGTGATTTATGTTTTATTTTTCTATAAAATGTGAGCAAATGCATGGTAAAAAATAACAAAAAATAATTTAAAAAATGACACTTTAAGTAAGTAAATAGTAAAATTAACTAACAAAAGATGTAAAATGAGTAAGAAAATGTAAGACATACAAAATTTTAGTTATATGAAAATATTAGAAGTCAAAACATAAGATATGTAAAACATCATAAGTGAAAAGTTAGATGTCACATAAAATGTAAGACAACAAATAATAAGATGTGAATTATAAATGTAAAGATAGATAACCGATGTGTGAAAATGTAAATATAATCAACAAGGATATGTGAAAATGTCATATTATGTAATAAAAGTAGATTGAAATTGAATCCGAATATGGAAAAATAAAAAGTGATCATAAGGTATGTACAATGTAAGAAAAAGAAAAGAAAAGAATCAAATCAAATAAATATGTATCATAATAATTAAAGACTTTAACGAGTGAAAAATCAAATTCAATGCTTGTACTAGAATAAGATGTAAGAAAAAAACCCATCTAAATACATAATTATGATGTTGGAGATGGTTTAGATGGGCATGGTGGTGGGTGTTTTTGAGGAATGTATATTTTTATTCCCTAAGATCTTATAATACAACTTAGAAACTAAAAAGTATAGAGGCACCATGAATAGAATATAGAATTAAAATCTCAAGCAAATAAGTAAAAGATGGGAATGTAAAGAAGAGGGACATGATGAACTAAAATTAATATCTATTAATGGGATATTTGGAAATATATGATTAAAGAAGGGCTTGGTAGTTAGTCAAATAATATGTACCACTACCATGACAATAATAAGAGTGCCTAGGATTAAAAGATTGAAGTGATAGACTATCCATGGTAGGAGATGGGCCTTTCAGATTCTGTTGTGATCAAAATCACTAGTAAACTCTACAATCCTAAGTTGAATAACAAGAAACCTTATGACACTTGAAATATGGATCTTCTTATGGTTTGGGTTTTCATGGTTTAGTATCCAACCTACGTGGAAGAACATAATGAGATTTGTTTATAATCTCATTAAATAATTCATCAACACCATAAAATGGAGTAAAAGGAAGTGATAATACACTAGATTGAGACTCAATATGATTATAAGTAGTATAAACTAGTCCTATGAGTATATCAGACATATTTGGAGGAAGTTAACTTTAAGGATAGACATATATCAAAACAATAAGGTATAGTCATAGATAAATCATCTAACATGATTTGAAGATGTTTATAAATAATTAGAGCTACACATGAATTATAAATCAAAACTCACTCCATGTATGACCATCAACATCAACTGAAGAAAGAAAAATATTAGTAAATTTAAGGCAAGGAGTGTTAGGTTGAATGATATCAACTAAAATTAATTCTATAATAAAATGAGGATTCCTCCTAAGAGCTCTGAAGAGAGGAATGGTGACAAAATATTTATAAATCCTTGGCTTGGGAATATCTAAACAAGTATGGGTCATATAAGGTGTAAACATCATCATAATTAGGAGTGGTGAGATATATGTTAAGGGATTCAACCACTATGTCATTATAAGATCAATATGAATGAGGATTCTTGGGAATAACTATAAAAGTGAGAAACTAGTCTATTGTATTTTTATGAGAATGGGGTCAAAAGGTAGGTAGAATATAATCTTTGTTTATATGCTAAAAATAAATATTTATAAAATCATAGTATTTTACATTTTATAAATATTAATCAGGGTTCTACCCTTCAGTTCTAGATCTTCGTACTATTTAAAGGATCATATTCACCATATCAATGTGCCTAAATGCTTATCTCATAGTCTGATCCATATAATTTTGACGACCCAAATCCTATAAACTAAAAATAAATATTAAAACTTGATAAACATAATTTAATGGTAGTTTTAGAGATGTACCTATTTTTAGCCTTTTAGACACTACTAGCCACAAAGGGACACGACCATCGATAGTAATATCTAGAGACACTAATCTAGTGTCTAGTTGCCAAAAAGTCATCCACTTTGAAAATGTTTTGAAACTTATGGGTAAAAATATTTGTCTTATTGAATCTTACAATGAGATATTTTCAAAAGGTGTGGTATAAATATAAGTCTAAGCCTTCTCATTAGTCATCTATCAAATACCAAGAAAATACCTAATAAAGCTCAATCTATCAACTGCACAACCAATCTATTCTACCTTATTCATCCTTATTTTCATATCAAGTATATGAGATTTCATATTATAGGTCTAAATCATTTAAAGAGTATACCATGAGTGATATTTATAAAATTACAAGATAGATCACTACTACATCTTTATATAGTATATTTCACCCTTGTGTACACACAATCCCACACATAGGGAAGAACTACATAAGTGTGAGTCCCTCCTTGGAGTATTAGATATGTAGGTAATACCCATTAAAAAAGGGTATTTAGGGTCAGTTCAACAACATGATCCCACTAACCCATTTTTAGCAAACTCAATTTTAGGGTGAATAAGGGTAAAGAGCTAGAGTTAGATCAATTGGCAAAGAGAGACAACCTATATCTAAGATATAAACACATCAGCATAAAGGTGAGATAAAAATTAGAATAACTAAAATAATCACATCAATATCCCGTCATTATTTCATACTAGACACCTACATCATAGTTAAACACTAGAATCGATGGTAATGTCTAGATCTAATGGTAGTGTCTATGACCATAATAGTATAATTTTTAGAATATGATGACTGATCTAGGATATTTATCCTATATACTTTTAACTTATTTCTAATCTAGAATTGATTTCACATAATAAACCACACTAAGAATTATTTCTATTTGATATTTTAATCATCTTAACATCTTTCAAATTTGGTATTTTTTATATTTAGCACATCTCAGTATTATAATTTAAAATATTCATTTATCTGAGTTTGTAATTAATTAGCCTACTATATATATTAGTTTATCACCCTTGAACTTAATTTATATATTATTAACCCTATCCATACATATAAATATGAGATTAAACATTTGGTGAACCTAATCTCTATGTCCCTTATACAAATCCTAGCTTGCCCTAGGGTATTTATCCCCTTGAGGTTTTTTCTTGATTTTTTTCTCATATATATTCTATATTTATAAGCCAACCTAGGCACAACCCTAGATTAGGTGGTGTTTCTATTGAACACTTTGAGATTTCTATTTTACCACCTAGTATGGATCAAACCAATGAAGTATCAAATCTTATGCCTAATTAGAGTGTCAACTATAAAAATAAACAAAATGCTAAATAAATAATCATAGAATATGATTATGATCATGAAAACAATACATATAATACAAATAATTAGCATGAACAAATAGATCAAGAGAAAGTGTAAGCATTACTATGTTTTGAGAGTCTATTCATAAAAATCATAAGGATCTTGATGAGATATAGAAAACCATATTGGGAAATAAAACAACAAAAAACATAGATGAAAAACTAGGTGCATCTATTGATCATTCTATTAGAGCTATAGGACATCCCCATATTCATGTTTCTCTCCCCTTGAGCACATCATCATTTCATACATGTAGTGGGGGCATAAGTTATGTTTTTACACCATTTTTCCCCATAACAAATCCTATCATTACTGTATCCTCCATGGGAACCATTAGCACTTCAACCTAGTTACCAATTTCAATGATCATATAAAATTAAAACATGTTTGCATCTAATTTTGTGCCTTCTCAAGCTTCAAACCTTGGTGATAAAAAAGTGTAAGATATTTTAAAAACTATAATTTTTTTTCAAGCTAAGGTTACCAACATTGAGAAAAATTATATGAAATCACCTTATGATATTGATTCACAAGATGTGTTACATAATCCTCTTACACTTAAAATATATTTTCACCCTTTACCAACTAGTTTTGTTTCACCCAAGTTCACCTTTATGATGAAAAGTGTGATTCTAAGAAACATACTTGATCTTTATATTTAGTATGAATTTATTATGCCTTTAATGATAAAATTTTAATGGAATTATTTTTAAGGAGCATAAAGGATTATTATTTAAAATGGTTATATGATTTACCCATCCAATCAGTGAGAACATTTAAAACTATAATCAATAAATTTATATCAAATTTATCTATCAACATCACTAAAAAGATGTCATATTCTCAAATTGTAAAGATCAAATTAAGAACAAATGAACTTATAACTTAATATGTTTTGAGATATAAAACTATGTTGGCCAAAATGACAAATTTGATGGCACATAAATAAACAAACAAAGTTTTCTTTCTACATTACATGATCCACTATTTTCAAAAATTCTAAATATTTTGATGACTTATACAATGTTGTTTGATATCATGAAATGAAACTTATTTCATTGAAAAATATTAAGTATGTAGCAAACACACCAAATACATAATACTAAAATTCATATCAAACTAAGCTACAAGGTGAAACCTACAAAACCTAAAAAGGAAACAACCATAATGATTGATACAATGTCAAAACAACTTAATAAACTCATCTCATCCAATGAACCTAAGAGACAATTTACAAAATTTCCTAAGTCTCCAACTTATTTAATTCTAAAGCTTATGGAGTGTCATCTCATATCTCTCCCTCCTCCCATAGAGGTTGATATGAGTCAACCTCTACCCAAAATATATGATTCTAATGAATATTGTGACTATCACCAAGGCCATGGGAATTCCATGAATTTTTTTTATACCTTGAATCATAAGATCCAAGACCTTATTTATGACTAAAATATTACCTTTGATGATCCTCCAAAGGATTTAGGTTCATAACCTAGTGATCACTATAATCATAAGTTATTAAATAATCCTTTGTATGATCATTCTAAGAAATATACATAAGTTCAAATGGAATAAAATACACATCCTCCTACATCATATTATGGCAACCCATTATATGGGATTATTGACACTTATAAATGCATAATACATCCTATGGTTTAGAGATCTTATGTATATACACAATATTTTTAAAATTTATTTTTTATTGATGCTCTCTCTCTTGCAAGATCCTATCGAGTTTCAATCTCTCTAAGTGTATGCGTTAAAAGGTATAATGGAAAAGGGTTGGGAAAATCTTTTGTGATTTTTAAGATTGTTGGTTCCTATACCATTACCTAAAACCACTACAAGTCATTTTTATCCAAATATCTAAGACATTAAAACCCATTTACCCTCTTTTCTAAGCAACTTCCCTTCTAAAATATCCCCTAACTAAGAAACCATTTTTTTAATTCATTTTACTACTACGTTAGTCATGTTGATCTTGTTATGGATTCAACACATGTTACAAAACTAAGTTAGTTTGACTGACCTAGTTTGAGACCTATTAGGTACCTTTCCCACAAAATAAAATTGAGTTGGTGGATCATAATAGCTAAATCATGAGGAAGGTTTAGGGTCAATATTTGGCTATAAATACTCCATTCACTTCAATATAATAGAGAGGAACATTCATTTTTACATTTTTACATTGTTACAACTCATAATTATGTTATTTATACACTTGAAGAGTCATTGTTTAGGATTTCATTGGAAGAAAAGAAACTTGTCTTGTGGGAAAGTATTGGATGTAAAGTAGGAGAATTTTATCTTAAAGATGATTTATATAGTGTGAACTTACAAAGACACAACAAACTCTTGAAAAGAACCATTGTCCAATGGAGATATTGAGGCATGACAAGTTCATTTATAGGTAAGTATCGCTAACTTTTACTTTTTCATTTGGTAGATAGATATTGTATAAAGTAATAGGCTGAATGTTTTAGTCCTTGATTAGTATACATCTAAATTGACTTGAGTAGAGTTCTCTTTACTTGTTACATATTATTTATTATTAATTATCCCCCTTTGTGCCATAATCTTTAGTGATCACTGGTTTATATTTATTTTATGTATTGTAGGGATAGCTAGGGTTATTATATAATATAATTTGCATAGAGGCTTTGGAACCCTCTCCTTTTGTGTTGTGTAGTAAGATCTACCTAGGTTAGGTTTAACATATTTGAATTGGTCATGTCTCAACATAAATAGTTATGCAATGAAATAATTGGTAAGATTACCTTATTTGATCTTGGAATTCACTAAGTAGGATAAGTTTCAAATCCATGCTAATCATTACATACATTATAGTGAACCTAATGTAAATATAACTATTAAATTCTTAATTTTATATGTCTCTTTCTTAGCTAAATAGTTTGAGATTGTTGATTCAGTCTATTTTATATCTACAAGTCTAGGGTTTTAATCTAAATAGATTGAATTAGTTGATCTAGTTAATTTATCTACTTGCAGGTATAAGGTTTATAGTCAACTAGGTCATGTTGGTCAACTCAATTTTATCTTCTCTTTATAGGTTTTAGTTTTGGCCAATTGGATCAAACCAGTTGATCTTGTTATTTAACTATTTTTTTCATTTTAATTTATATCTAACAAATTTAATCCACTTGATTTTTTTATACACAACTTTAATTTTTTAACTGACTAAATCAAATTGGTTGAACTAGTCATTTTAGTACTTTCTAAATTTTATTTATATGTAACTAAATTAATTTAATTAATCTTGTTTAATAGTCATATTTTATATCTTAGTAAACTGGATCATCCTACTCAATGTTTTTATTAAATGTGTTTTCAATTTATGCCTTTGCAAAATTTAAAATCTCACCTGGATGACCCAATCAACAAGAATTTTTTAAATTATACTAAATCAACTTAGTTGATTTTTTTCTATATAATAAGTTCATTCTTAATAGCTTAAAATTTATTTCTTGTCAATTTTAAGAAATTTATAATTCTTACTTTTCTAATTCAATTTTTTTTTGTACTACTTTACTCAGTTGTTAGTTCTATCAAATTGTACACACACAATAAACTAGATCGACGAAATCAATCTTGTTGTGTCTATTTTTTTTGCACTAAACTACATCAAGCAACTCAATTTCATTTTTTGGGGCCTAATTTTTCAATAAACTTTGTTGACCAACTCAATCCTATTCTATATTACTTGTTCAACTAGATAGACCTACTCAATCTTGTTATGTATTTTACATTTTATAGAATAAGCAAAGGAAATTAGTCTCTATTTTCATAGTAATTAAAATAAATCTTAATTTTGAAATGAGAAGTTGGCTACTTGTTTGTTTTATTTAAAAAATATAACTTATTTTTTAACACATTGATTTTTGCCTTTATTTTCATATTATTTAGTTTTTTCTAAAAACCATGTACCAATAATTTTTAAACTAATTAGATACTATCATGAAGGGATAATCGATATTATGTTTGTGGTCCTTATCTATCATTTAAAGATATCATGGTGTGAGGGGCATGACCCAATACTCATATCTATAATACAAAGTTAAACACAGTCTTTAGTTTCTACGTACTTCATGGTATTTCAAAAATGCCTAGGATTTCCCTTAGTATTGAACCTTAGGAATCCAACCATGCATTTGATTATGTGGTGCATTATTTAGTGGTTAAAGATCAGAAGATAATTCTAGCATACCCTTGAAATCATGTTTAGTGGGCTATGGGAACAACACTTCCTCCATACTTAGTGTTCTAAAACCTTGGGTTATCACTATATAAAGGACAAGCCAATATCTTTGGAAGCCTATGTTGTCAAACATAACCTTTCGTATAACCTTCTGATCTTATTTTTGGATAATTAGTTAGCATTAATAGTTACAGAATTACATTTTCTACTTAATGCTTATTATTATCTACTTTATTGTAGATTGTATTAGCCAACATTAATACATATTATGTGCTATTTATTTTAACTTAGATCGACCAAATTGATCTAGTTACCCATGTGCTTACTTTACCTCTATTTTGAAACTAAATCATATAGTTTTAATAGTTTAAAATTTTATTACTCAACTAAAGAATTAGATTGAACAGATCAATATAGTAGATTATTCTTTTGTTCTATCTGCCCAACTAAATCAACTAGATCGATCTAGTAGACTATTTTATTTTCCTGTTTGCCTAACTAGATTGAATAGCTCAATCTAATCAATTTTTAGACAATTCTATTTTTATTTTTTTTCAAACTAGATTGACCAAATTGATGGAATCAATTTACAAACTATTATATTATCCTACTTTTCCTACCTAGATTGATTAGCTTAATCTAGTCAATTTTCAGACAATTCCATTTTTTCTTTTTCCAAACTAGATCAACCAACTCAATCTAGTCAGTTTATAGACAAATCTATTTTCCTATTTTTTCCCAAATAGATCAACCAACTCAATTTAGTCAATTTATAGACTATTCTATTATCCTAAGTTTGCCCAACTAGATTAACTAGCTTGATCTAATCAGTCTATAGACTATTCTATTATCTTGTTTTTTATAACTAGATCAACTAGCTTGATCCATCCAATCTAAAAACTATTCTATTATCCTACTTTTTCCCAACTAAATTGACTAGCTTGATCTATTCAATTTATAGACCATCTGCTTACCCTAATTTTCTAACTAGATCAACTAGCTCGATCTAATCAGTTTATAGATTGTTCTATTATCCTATTTTTAAAAATAGATCTAGTTAGTTTCTAGACCATTTTATTATCATGTTAGTATAACTAGATCAACTAACTTGAGCTTGTTTATTTTCAACCTCTAAAATTTTCACTTCTCCAATAAGTGTTTGAATAAGTTTATTTTTCCTCATGCAACACTTATTTGATGAAGCCACATAAAAAAATCAAAATAACATGATGAATCTTACTAATCCTGTAAGATGCATCTACCCATCATGTGTTAGATAATCCTGATCTTAACAACATTCATGTTACTATTAGAACTAATAATAGGGGATTCCTCCCTATTTTTATTCTCTTAATCTTTTATTCCTACTTATGGTAGAGGATAAAAGTGATCTTGAATATACGGTTGAAATGATCTTATTCATTAATGAAAACACTCAACATTAGGGTAATGATCCCATAGTCATTTATAACCCCCTGATGGGACCTCACATTAGAGAACCTCCTTTACCTTTACCTATATTTACTATAGGATTTAGGGTAAGTCAATCTATGAATTATAACACACCCTTCTCATCTCTCATGCCTTCTTATGTTATTGTGTTATCATCTTATATGCCTTGCTCATCCTCCATTCCAACCATTTACATAAACATGGTAAGAATGACTTTTAGTGGGTATAATTAAAATGCCCACATTAATACACAAATTAATGCAAATACTACTCCATTTCAAACTATCAATTTCTCTCAGACTGCTAATGCATCCCATTCTTCCATGCACAAAATACCGTTAATACTAATTAAATTTTATTACAAGATTTAAATCAAATGGATAATTTTCAAGCTAATAGTGTCAATCAAATGATGCAAATGCAATACCAATTAATGCATTTAAAAAATCATCTTCAACTTACTCAATGGGGGATGAAAAATCCTAATGACCTCCCACCTCCCCTTAGATATGTACATGGTAATCTTATACCTCAACCTTAACTTATTAACAAGGCCATTAATAATTTACAAAATAAACCTTAAGTCCATAAAATTGCAAACCTTGACATAGGTGGCATAGTTTCCTCTATCACTTATAATGTATCTACTGATCTAGCCTTACATTTAAAATCCTTTAAAAACTTATATAAAGATTGGGTTAAACTCAATACATTCACCACCACCAATCTCTTAGCTAAACCTTTCTAGATGATGCTCTATACTGGTATAATCAAATCAAAACTCATTCTATCTCTAGATTTGAAAACTTTGTCAATGCATTGATTCAAGAATTCCAAACTAATTATCTTCCAAAATACAACCTAGCTCATTTTATCAACTGTAATCAATTAGAATCTGAAACAACCCAAGTATTCATTAAATGGTGGAAAACCTTGTCTAACAAAGCTAAGCATAACATATCATATGACAATTTATTTCACTTATTCACTAATGCTTTTCACCCCAAACTATAATATCATGTGAGGACTCTTTCTCCAAAATCTTTAGAATATGCCATCATTCAAGCCACATGTTAAGGAAAATTTGAGCATTCACACCTACCATAGGAACTTGAATGCTTATGAAATCTAAAAAAATACATGCAACCAATGATGGTGTTATATATACCTATGATTCCATACACAACATTCAAGCCATTATTCCTAATCATCTCACAAAGTATATTCTGTCATATTCAATTTACCAAAAATCCTCATCCTAGCTCTACATTTTCTCAAGAAAATAATGTAGATATCCATAAACTAGTTTCCTTAGTAGATATTCAAAAATATCTTTCTCAAACTTCACCATGAGATATTGATCCTACTTGCCCTACCAAACATTAGTATGATCCACACAATTTTTTTTGGTATCATGCCAATTGGGGCCATTCTCATGAAACTTATCACCAACTACAAACCTTTACTATGGAATATCTACTTGGACCTAATTTTGATCATCATTCACTCATATGTACATGTCAACAAGCTTATAAAGCGATAGCCAAAGCTAATCAAACCAAAACTAAACATGAATCCCTTAATCAAGCTAATGATCACCTAACTATTGACAAGGATCCCATTCCTAATCATCAAGATAGTACTACCCAACCTCCCACTACCAATAATTCCAAAATTTATGTGGAACCCAATGCTAACATTCATGATGATAATGTTGTTAACATGAATAATATGAGGAGATTATTTTATTATATCTATCCTTATTTAACTTAAAATTATAATAAATTCCCAAATTTCTGTACTATTCAATATTCTTACCCATCTCATCTTACATAACTAGGGTACACAAAAACAAATTCAATCAATTACACAAAACAATCTAATAACTCACACATATCAAATCAAATGACATAGTTAAGCACTAACTCACACTCCATAGATATAAAATTTTCCCCTCCCTTAACCAAAATACCTCACTTAGAAATTCCAAAGTCATTTTTTGCTAGTACCTCTTCCTCTCAAGACATAACCAATGATTCAACCATGTTGTCTAAGTCGACACAATTAAACAAAATTAGTCAAACCATATTGACTAAGTCCTAATAAATTACACATTACCAACATCAATTTAAATGCACTTTCACTACACCCTCACATGATTTACTTCACCACTATGCATCTTTAATAAAATTATAAATGAATATGATGAATGGGATCCTATAACCAAATTTTCACATCTCCCATCTCAAATCCCTTTGTTATAAATTATGATAACTTCACCTAGTCATCATAATTGACTAATGAATTTTCTTGAAATGAACATCCATCACCCCCACCTATGGGGAAAGAAACCACTATGTCTAGGTCTGAAGATAACATTCTTAAATAGTGTGAAGAAATGTCTATCCACATTGATGAAATGGTAGATTATTCTCTTTAATTCAAATTCCTTATCACTTCAATGATTCTTGATGATATATTTCTTTGTGTGGATGATCATCCATTGTTCATTAGAGTCCAAATAAGATATATCCAAGTCAAGCATGCTTTGATTGATTAAGGTTTAAGATCTTGTGTGGTTATCCTTGATTTCATCAAAACACTTGGATATTTTAATGTAATCTTAAATATACTCAAATTACATGTTAAGGTTACGATAAACAACATATGCCTCCTTTAGGTCATTTTTGGCTTCCTATCATAGTTTCCCCTATCATAATACTTATCAAAGTCATGATTTTTAATTTCTAATTATCATATAATATCTTACTCATTCAACATTGGACATGTTTCATGAGAGACGTAGCCTCTTCAACATGATAATGTTTAAATTTACTTATAATGGTTCTATATACAAGATTCAAGGAGACACAAATCCTTAGAATTTTAAACAATTTCAAGAAAGAGGTGTTTATAAAATACCTATCCTCAAACCTTTACATATAATTCCTTTTCACGAGTCACAATGCTTTAATTACCCTATTAACTTTACTAGAGGTTGTAATGGTCACCTTAAATTAATAGGCAATATACCACCTAATCTCTTAGATTTAGACAATGATAAACCTGATGAGATTAGTTTCAAAATTAAAAATTTTAATCTCTCTCATCACAAAATTACTCAATTACCTCCTTTATGACCTTGATCTCATAAAAATCATTAGATTAAATTATTGTCATTTTATCAAAGACTAAACACTCCATCCATCATGCCTCTTCAGCTGATAAAATCATTGACACATGAACTATTGATCATCACACTTCTGATTATAATGATAGATATTATTTAGATGATCCCTTTTTAGTAGGAATTATTCAAGCTAAAAATATAGAGATACTTAGATATCATTCTTATTTATATCATTATTTTTCTTCTATTCATGTAGTTCCTTTTACTTCTATGGTATATGACATTAGTTATTCTACCCTTGATGTCCACATTTCTAAGATGGAGCACACATACACTACTTCTCATCGAGTCACTTTTATACCCCTTTAGATTATGCTTCTAGACCATGCTATGACAAGACTTTATTTATTTACTATATTCTCAGATCCCTCTAGCATACTTCCTTTAGAGATGTCAGCTACTCTATGGTGACTTTCATTGAGACCATATATTATAGTGGCCTAGCCAAGTATTGATCTTAATCTAATTTCTCCTCTTATTGATGATGGCATACTAAATTTGCCTTAATTTGATCCTTTACTAACATAATGGTCAGATGAAGCATATTATGAATTTTATAAGGTTTTCAATCATTAGTCTAAGGATTGTTATGCACACAAGCAATTCATAACACAATAATGAGATTTAAAATCTATTCCTACTACATATAGCTAAACTTTAATGTATGTTACTCTTAGATGTACTTATTGTTTTCAAGGAAATCAAAAACATTCTTACACTCATTGCTAACAACTTTAATAATTATTGATATGCTTCATCTAGAGAAGGCACAATCTACCAATAATAACCTACCTCCTCCTAAGATACATCCAAAATACATCCTTAAATATGGTGAAGTTTATTATCTATGGAATTAATGTAAAACACATCATACTTATAGATGTTGAGTGATACAATATCACTTTCATGATTTTCCATGGCCTACACCTTCATCGACTTAACTACATACTCTAGGTCATTTGTGGACAAAGGCTCAACCTTATCTGAAGGCTACATTCCCTCATATATATGAAGATATTATGCATTTTTAGACATCAATACCTCACATAAAGTATCCATTACATGAGTTACCTCATAAACATCATTCCTCTTTTAGTATACCCATGTTATATGTAGAGATAGTGTGTTAGCAAATATTTTCATGGATCTCTAAAAAGATTGATGAGACTTTAATTAAAGTCATATTATAGTTACACAATAATATATCAAATGTTATGCATGATGTTTTCCATGAAATTTATCAATACTTGTGAACACAGCAGGGTATTTTATCAAATTATTTATTACATTTTCATATTATTTAGATTTGATTTATGTATATATATTGATCTTATGTTTCATTTATCAATTAAAATTATTTCATGGATTAATTTCATTTTCATGTTGACCTATTCACTTTAGGATGATTTATATTTACATTTTATAAATAATTCATTTAGATTAGATAATTATTCTTGTGATATGGTTTTAAACCCACACACTCTAATATCTTATATTTACCCTATGATCAACTAGAAATCATATTTTTCATTATATCATGTCATGCATATATCTATATGATCTTAACTTTCCCTTTATTCTTATTTCATACTAAGTACACATATGGCTGTCTTGAGATCACATACTTATTGATGGTCAAGCTTAATCATTTAGCAAGCCGATAAAATCTCTAGGTACCTTGTATCCTATAACCAAAGCCTAAAGCATATCTATGTTTATAACTTTTTATCACTCATGATTGGTAATTTATAATATATATGGAGGAAGAATAGAAAAATACATAAAAAATTTAATATTCAAATTATTTAAGTAAAAGGTGGTGATAAAAAGACAAAAATAAACATTCAAAAGTCAAATTCACACAAAATGACATGATTCTTATTTTAGCACATCTCTTATTTTTAGTCAAAGCTCAAAATCCATAGTTTCACTCATGATAGATATAAGGTCCATTGGGGTGTGGTAGGATAATATTAGGATAAGAGGTCTCAAAATTCTCCATAGTTCTACCTACTTTCTCACATAAGTACCCAATCTTCACATTAGTACCCACTCTTCATAGTAGACTAATAGCTCTCTAAGGTGTCTTGAGGATTAGGTAACACATTGTGGGAAGGTGGGACCATTTTAATTTTCACATATATATCACATTCTTGAGATGATATAAGTGCTACACATATTCACCAAATTTTTTATGTCCACTATGAACAAATATCTTATGATTTTATCATATAACACATTTTTAGCACTTACCTATTACCTTAGTATTCTCATGCGTACTAAGGATTATTAAAAATGCCTATGTCATGATTTTTATAGTCCATTTTTCATCATAGCATTCCCAATATACCTTTTTGATGAATATTTATTTTTAACTGATCATACCCTTTTGGTTCTCTTTTTGTGAGTTGTAATGTAAGACTTTAGATATGACTAGGCCTTCCTCACAAACATTCTTTTATTTTCCCTAAAAATTTACCATAATTATAATTAACCTTATTGGTTTACCCTTTGTGATTTATAGTGTAATACATTGGATATGACATATTATCACTCCAAGCTACACCTTGTGAAGAAGATGATTCAATTCTCTTCAAGTTTGGTGTAACATGGGATTGGTATAAAGGATATGGGTGACATATAGGAAGACCAAACCTCTAGTTTATGGGGATATCTCCCTTGGTAAATCAACTTAATATCTCTTCATAAGACCTAATTATGGTGGGGTGGATATATATAGATTGAAAACATTAAAATAAACCTATTCTAAGGATGGTGATGCATTGATATTCATTTTATCCTCTCTTGATTGATATTCAAACAACACTCTGTGAATTAGATGAAATAATAATGACTAAATAGGATTTTTTATGAACTCATAAACATAAGTGTTTCATGGAAGGAAGGCCTTATATACAAGCTATCAGTGGCATTGGTTCAAAGGTTAAGGTCCTAACCTCTATAAATCATTGTTAAGAGTCTAGAACCCTCTTAAACCTTTCTAAAACCCTAATAACGACCTAATTGGCAAGATTTTAGATAAAATGCATCCAAATTCAAGGAAACCACCTGGTAAACACTTGGGTCTAATATCCCACTCAAAAGAGGCTTCTACTATGGTACTGGTCTATACAGACAATGTATGAACACCCCCAAAAACTATAAATTTTCAAGGTTTTTTGTATAAAATGAGGTGGACTTTGTCAAGTATTGTAGATAATTGGAGGAGGTGTTATGAATATTGTTTCACATGGAAGGAAGGCCTAGTTTTACTGAAGAGTGAGTTGGTTGATAGTTTCTCAAGTAGGCCTTCCTTCCATTGAAACAATATTCATAACACCTCCTCCAATTATCTACAATACTTGACAAAGTCCACCTCATTTTATACAAAAAACCTTGAAAATTTATAGTTTTTAGGGGTGTTCGTACATTGTCCGTATAGACCAGTACTATAGTAGAAGCCTCTTTTGAGTGGGATATTAGACCCAAGTGTTTACCAGGTGGTTTCCTTGAATTTGGATGCATTTTATCTAAAATCTTGCCAATTAGGTCGTTATTAGGGTTTTACAAAGGTTTAAGAGGGTTCTAGACTCTTAACAATGATTTATAGAGGTTAGGACCTTAACCTTTGAACCAATGCCACTGATAGCTTGTATATAAGGCCCCCACCTATCCTAAAGTGATTAGATCCAAATTAAATCATTCCACACATTTATCAGCTTTCTAAGTTTCCTCTCAAGTGAGAAATGAACATTTTGGGTAGTCTTGAGACACTTTTTGGTCAAAATAACCAACCATGGCTTCTCTACTACAAACTAAAGTGGCCTACATATCTAAAACAACATGATAAACATCTCCATGAAGGTCTAATATGTCAATTGATCCCGTTTTGTCCCTTTCTACATATTTCAAGTGACATTGCCTTGAACAAGGTGTTAGATCAATATGTTTGATTGTAGGGTTTCTAAGTTTTGACCTCAAGTTAGAGATATGAGGTCCTTAGACACTTTATCTACCATGGAAATCACCCTTGAGGGCCCTTAGAGAATTTATATCAGTTTGATCAAGCCATCTACCTCTTGTTACATGTATACAGTCTCTCGATTAAGCACTTGGGTCTATTTTCAAGTAGTTACCAGGCATAAAAGCCCTTATAGGTGGTTAATGTGAGATAATTTGAGAACTTTGGACCCCTTTCTCACATAAGAAACCTATGGCATATGTAAATCATTCTCAAATCCTTGCTCATAGGCTTAAAGTGGCTCTCTCAGGGATAATTTATATAGTACACACCCTACACGTGCCAACCAATAGGTAATCTAAATTTTTATGGGACCTAAGAAGACCATTAGGACCATTTTATAGTCCAATCACCTCTTTTTAATACATTTAAAGGTGTATTTACTTCATTAGATCTAATCTAGGGTTTACGAAGGGTTTTAGAGGTTCACCATATTAATGATGGTTCATATAATTGGGCATCCAAACCAAAACTTTATATTATTAACTTTTAAACTATTGACCCCTTGATCTCTCCTAAATAGCCTTGGGTCCCATGAAAATTGTGTGTGGAGATATGAGCAAAATATGGTGTGTCTCAAGCTCTCTGTTATGAAATTTGTGTAGGTTACCTTCTTAGAATTCATTCATAGAGTTATACCCCTCAACTAAACTCAATATTTTATGAATTTTGAGTCCACAAGGGTGCCCAAGTTACCATAAGAGCCCTAGGTATAAGTCCTTTTATGATAAGAGATATGAGTGTTAGAAGATGAAACCTCACATGGCTACTCAAAAGAGTGGGACTTGGGGGATGAATAAAACCAAAATGAACTATATCATTGCAATAACATACTCTAAACACCTCTTCTAGGACCTAAAACATCATCATATACTCCAACATTGCATTGAGTCTACCTGGAGGTATGGATCTGCTATTGAGGTGGAGGCAGGGTCTTATACATAAGAGAAGGGCTTAGGCCTTATAAACTTTAGACTAGATGTTGGGACCTTCACTTTCCTATAAATTAATTTATCACCTCAAAATTTTCAAGACAACCTCCTCAGTCTAGTATCCATCTTCTCCATATGCCCTCATCTACTCAGACAATCTCATTAGCCAAACTTTATCTTGTATCTTATCTTAAGCATCATTGTCTAGTGTATGGGACTGAAGCAATTGATATTGTCAACTTGAGAAATCTAATTTATCTCTTTATAGGGGTGGGATTAGTGATAAAACATCATGTTTAAAAATTTGATCATAGATCTAAGGCTTATCTTCTCTAACTCTACCAACAAGGTTCATTTACATAGTCACACATAAGGCCTGTGTGTCTTGAGTATGCAACTAAGACTAGACAGTCATCCTAGACTAGTATTACCATCATGTGAAGGCTTGAAATAAACATGTATCTATATCACCTTCATATTCCCTCTTATATGCTTTTGGCACTGCCATTTTATTTAGTCAAGCACTCTAGGTTGTTGAGTAGGGTTAACTCACTGTGTATGTTTAGATTATCTTAGTCACATGTTCATGTCTCTTTCCCTTGGTACTATCATCTCCATGACTTGACCACTTTATCAATTTGAGTTTTATTTCATAATGTGCATATAGGTTTCATGTTTAGGATATGACATAACTATCAATAGTACTATAGGTACTAATTCATGTGTACTAACTATCCACAGGTTTGGTGAATAAACTTTTGAGTTAGAAAAGAGCTTCCATTGTCAGACTTGATATCCCTATGTCCTTGTTCATTTTTGATTCTATCCTTTTAAGAGAAACATCTACTTAGTCATATCCCTTTCTTATGCTCAAGGCTCATCTGCATATGATGACTTTGAAAGACTTTACAAGGTGGATCTAGGTTGTTTCCTTTAGGTGATGATTTTCTCTCTCAATAGGGCTTATAACTTGTATAGGTCATTTTTTTAATGGTACTAATGACTGTTGATAGCCTTATTGGGTGATTAGGCATTCCTTATTTGTATTATAATTAGGAAACATTTAGTGATCTATGAGTGATGATTTGTAAGGTTACATGGAGCTTGAGGCTTAGGATTTAGGGCTTGAACTGAGGTAGGTTGATAGTGATGAGGTTTTAAAATGGTAGAGGCTCTTTGAGGGCTTCAATTAAACTATGAAATCATAACCAAAATGATCTACAAGGGCCCTAGACATCTCCACAAACATAACTAACATAATAAAACATTTGAGGTCATTAATGAGGCATATATAATGAGAAAAGGAAACCTAAGAATTTCTAAAAACCTCAAACTTTGTTAAATATCCTTAACTTCAACTAAACAATACTATAGAGGTGTTTGAGAGAAAATTGATAGTTCCTATAGATGAGAGGCCATAAATAAAATTGAAAACATTAAGAAAATAATTTTTTTGTATGAATGCAACACTCCTTTTCTATGTTTGATAACCTCTAAACCACTATCATACAAAATATTACCTTTTCTTATAGTGAAACCCAAACCTATAGGCAATCTTCATTTGGGAGCACCACTTAAGAGAGTTGGAGGTCTGTATGAACATTCAAATTGAACCAAGGAGACATGAATAAATTCAAAACACCATTATTAAACTTTTAAATAGTGTTCATCTTCAAACATATACACTGAATACTATTTCTCACTAATGAAACCTTGCTTTACAGTCTATAGATAGTGGTAGCCTAGATATTTTTCACTCTTATAGGATCAAATGTGTGAACTAGAGGTGGAGTATGCCATGGAATGTCTCTGCAAGATTAGAAGAGACATGAGAAACCACTAGTTTTATCAAAAAAGCCAAAAATACATTGAAACCATTCCCCTTATTTTTCCATGTGCAGATGAAGATGGTAACTAGGTCACTCAGATTTTTAGTGTTTGTTCATACAACATAGAATATTAATCTTGAAACTAATGCCCATGATTGAAAGGTTATCAAGTCTATTTTCTTTAGACAAGATCCTAGACCCTGACCCTTTCTCTTTTATATGAATTGAGCACACACCTAAAGTGCTCTCCAAGTCTGCCAAAGAGCTCAGTGGAGGAAGTAAACTAGGTTTTGGATATTTGGGCCCTAAAACACTTGGATTTATTTATCATATGCCTATGTTGAACTCACCTTGCAGACCCTTGACTCTATCTAAGCAAATCCATATTGTATAGATCTGTACCATTTTGAAAACTCCTACAACCTATAAATTTATTTAATTTTCTCATGTTTCAGATCATGAATCACCATTGGTAGGTAGGAGGAGGGAAAATAGGGGTTAGAAAATGTTTGAAAACTCATGGTATGACTTGGAGTTTAAGGGGCAAATTTTCACATGTGTGGGGCACATTTAGTGGTAAATAAAGGTGTTCACTTATGAGAAGGACAATATTAGCATATGCAACCACTTAGTTATAGCAATGTGGTCATCATGGGGATATTTAAAGGCATATTTAATGGTTTTAATAGTCTTTTGAGGTTGAATATCATAATTTTAAGGCTAAATACTCTCTTTTTAGATAATATATGTAGCTTCAAGAGGAGATTTCAAATGAATATCATTTAAACACTTATTAAAAGACCTCATAACCTTATAAAGACCCAAGTTAGGCTATCATTTACCTTCAAAACATTCTTAAAACTTGTGATCAAGCCATACCTTGCACATCTTGAATCCACTTGAAAAGGTCATGATGAGTCATCAACTGCAACATTCAATCATCTACATCATGGCACATTTGGACTATTGAGACCAATTCAAGGCCTATTATGGAACTTCACACATGTCTAAACACTAGGAGGAAACTTAACACATGTTGAAATAGGGATTAAGGATAACCACCATGATGTTTTCTTGACATGATAAAACACTTAGACGTATTGTCCTTCACATGATAACCAATCATTTCCTTTGAAATGTCTTGACTCATCAATATATATGAGAATAGTGAAGTCTTAGATGGAATAGGGTACTCAAGACCTATGATGACTCCTTTCTAGGCCTGAGGGTAGAAAGTAGTCAATACGATCAGTCTTTCATCACACAGTATCCTCAAATTTCATACCATCTCTTAAGTCATAAAATAACTATACATTTTTCCAACAAGTGATTAAAAAACCCCCTATGTTTTCTATTTATCATCTCACTTGATTTTACCTTACATTATAAATAATTTATTTTTATGTTTTACATTCTTCCCCACATGATTTAATTTGTTTTACATGTCAATTCATTTATGTCTATTTATGTTTTACATGTTTCCCAACTTGATTTAATATCTTATACATTTAAATTTATTTTTATTTTTGTCATTTATGTTTTACATGCTTCCAAACATGATTTAGTATGTTTTACATGAAATTTAATTTTAAATTACATTTTTACACTTTACACTTTTTTATCATTCTTCTCAACCATGCATTTATTCATATTTGTGTAGACACTATTTATGAACTATATAACACCTAAGTCTTTTACACTTGGTAAATTCATACCTTAGATGTTCCATTCAATTCTATACCTTTATTACATTTTAAAGTCTCATATATGATCTATATTATGCCCCTTGGCCTATATCTTAGTCTGACTAGTCTTATGTTGATGACCCATGCCTTCTATCTTGATCATAATGCTTAAAACTTGTTTATCTTCCACCTCTACATGTTTTGAGTTTGTACCCACTTCCTTGCTCCCTAAACACTAACATCTAAGATAGAAACTAACATTGACACTAGTGTCTTGACTTGACACAAGTGTCCAGTGCCCTAAAGTCATCTAATTTACAAATGAAACATATCCTAATGGTCATCCTTAGTGCTTTACTGCCATTTAATTCTTCAAAGGAATTGATATAAATACAATATCAACCCTCATTCATTCCTCACATAACTCAAACCTAAAAAACTTATTACCTAATCACTAGGTAATTTGAAAAAGGCATTATATCAAGCATTCAATTGAGTAAAGCTTCCATATTTTCTTCTATTTCCATATCAATCATAGGGACAACACATCTATATGTCTGAAGTACTAAAGGAACATCCCAAGAGATATATTTTCCAAGTTTGAAGCTAGGTCACTATTGTAATTTCTTATCAAATATCACATAATTCACATAAAATATAACATGTAGGGATGAAATACATCAGTATGAGGCTGTATTTAGAGTATTAGCTATGTAGGTAGCATTCACTAACAAAGGGGTCTTTGGGGTAAGCTCATCACTATGTGCCCACTAGCCCATTTTCCCCCAAGGTCATTATGAAGATGCATTACTAAGGTTTTCTAAATTTATGAGGAGTGATAGTCTATGACCCAGATATGAATGCAATAGAGAAAAGGTGAAGACAAACCCATGAGCATCTAGTTGGTTACATCCTTTTCTAGTAGATATTCCATAAATTACACTTACGTCAAGTTTATATAGTAGTATCAACACAACAATCCCTATGTGATGTTAGTGTCCACAACTCTAGCAACATCCAATCTAGAATCTAATGACTATTCTAGAACCATATTAGAGTCTAATTCCTTCTTATTATATATCCATAGCTACACTAACATCATAACAAGCTAAGTATATTACTTATTTATCATTTCTATATCTAGTATAGTTGTACTTGTTATTTTTAGCATAACTCAACATAATAAATTTAGTATTTGTTTATATCTGAATTTAGCACCTAATTGACCTACTGTAGATCTAATTATCACCCTTATTATTATTCAATTTTATATACCCCTTTAATGAGTATCTAAGTAACCCCAACCTAGAAAAAAACATTTTAATGGTTAAACATTTAGTGAACACAATCTTTGAACATAAAACCCTAGGTTAATTAATTTTTTATGATTTTTTATGATTGTTGTACTTTATTGTGAATTTTAAATTTGTGAAGCAATGGAAAATGTTAGTATAAAAGCTTGATTTTATATGGAAGATAAAGAGTCATTGAATACTCATGTCAATAATAACAAGAGCTTAATGGATGTATTTTTGTATGTTATAAAATATGAAATAATTAAGCATGATAAAATTAAAGCTACTTCACCTACTGATAGTGAGTCTTTGGAAGGAACTAAAACTAATTACATAATAATAAATCAACCTAAATCTAGTGGAATCATATATTATGTCTTCCAACCTTTATTTCTTGAAATTACTATTACTACATCTACCATGGAATTACAAAGAATTTCAACTTAAATATTGATTTTAATACTTATTACCGCTCAAACCATGTTTACATCCCCTTTGGTGAATACCCAAATTGTTAATATAAATCCCATTATGTCTACAATTTAAACACTCCTTCAAGTTATAAATACCTTGAAGGACAAGGTTACAAATATTAAAAAAAAAATACTTTAAAATCTCCTCATGTTATTGATTCACAAGATGTGTTACATAACCATTTTTCACTTGAGATATCTTTACACCCTTTGCAAATTGGTTTTTTTGCACCTAAATTCACATTTTATGATGACAAAGGTGACCCTAAATAACATATTCAATCCTTTATGTAACATGCCTTGACTATGCTTCTAATGATAAACTCTTGACCAAATTATTTCCAAGAAACCTTAAGGACTATGCTTTGAGGTGGTTCTACGAATTATTTATTTAATCTATGAACACATTAAAACCTATTATAGATCATTTTGAGCACACATTTCCATTAATATTTTTGAAAAGGTTTCCTATGCTCAAATTTCTAAAATCAAATAAGGAGTAAATGCACCTATCAATGAATATGTCTTAATATATAAGATAATGATAGCTAAAATAACCAATCCTATGATAGATAAGGAGTTAAAAGACATATACAAGAAAAGTTTGCTTGCTCCTTTAAATGAGTCCATTGTTTTCAATAAGTTTAAATATTTTGATGACTTATGCCATGTTATATGGGATTGCAAAATGAAGATTATTTCATTGAATAAGCTCAAGTATGTAGCAAACACTCTAGCTATATCTACACACACTAATAAGTTTATAATCAAACCAAGTTATAAGGTAAATCTCCTAAGTCTAAAAAGGAAACAACCATCATGGTTAACATAGTATCATAGTAGACTAATCAGATTATCTTATGCAATGTACCATAGAGATAATTAAAACATTTACTTAAGTCTCCATATTCATTACTCCTATGGTTAATAGAGTGTCAACTTATATCTCTCCCTTATACTATAGATGTTGATATGAATAGAAATCTACCCAAAGGATATGATGTGGATGCTTATTTTAATTATCACTAAGAAATAAGACATTATAAAAACAAATGTTTTACCTTCAAGCAAAAGATCCAAGATCTTATTAATGATCAATAGATTGCATTTGATGATCCTCCAAAAGAATCAGGTTCACAACCTAGTGATCACCAAAAACAAAAAATATCTAACACCTTTGAAAGACCATTATAAGAATAAACTAGAAGTGAAAATGGCAATATAATGCACATCCTCCTCCATCACATTATGATAATCCATTAGATGGGATTATCGGTACTTATGCATGACATATAACTCCTATGGTTTAAACACCCTATATTTATTTTGATGACAGTGAGATTAAGGATGATGAATTTTATCTTAATTATTTATTCATTTGAGAATACCTTGATAAAAACCCTATACTTATTGTTATGATTGATAATGGTGAAAATGAGAACATTTTAACCATGACATTACTTATACAGTTGGGTTATACTCATAATGATTTACATCCTTATACTAGATTATTTAGAGCATTTGATGGGACCTCCCATAAGGTTATTGGTGAGATTAACCTACCTTTATAGGTTGGTACCACATATATGGTTACTAAATTTTTAGTTATACCTCCCATAATTATCTTTGATATGCTATTAATAATACCTTGGATTCATACACTTCAATCACTGCATTATACTAGGCATGGGTGTGTTAAATAAATCCATGCTAATTGGGTAATTACAATTTCCAAAATTTAATATCAAAATCCTCTTAAAAAAGAGAAACTTATACCCAAACAACTAATTATCAAACCTACTAAGGTTAACCCATCATAAAAGGGTAATCAAAAGACAATCCCAGTTACTAGGTGGCAAGTACTTGAGAGACCATTACATAAGAGACATAAAGTGGAATCCATAAAATCCTCGTAAAGTGGATTCCATAAAATCCTCATACTATGCACCATGTGTAGATATACAGAGCACCTACACACGTTACTAATATTGATATTATAAAGAAACCACCTATCAATCAATGATGGGTTACACAAACACCTATTACTATTACTAATACTATTTATCCAAGACCATAATGTCCTATTATCCATACATAGAGCATCACATATGCTACAACTACAAATATTTCACCTATGCATGCTCCTTGGTAGTGTCACAAGATTATTAAACCAAGTTCACAATGGTGAGATATCTATGATCACCATTTGGATGGCATCATAGGATATATTTTCCCTTTCAAACATTCCAAAAAAAACAAAAAAATAAAAAATAAAAAACTCAAAAATCCAATAACACTTTCGACACCTACATATTATATTGGATCCCTATAATTTATGTGTTAATTCCAAGTTAATGGATGTCATATCAGTTACTTCTAAATACACATATGTGTCATACTTATACTTGAGTGTGATATAGGCTTACACATATACATTATCTATTCCTATTTTGGATGTTGATACTTTCCTCTCCTCATGGTATATGGACATTAGGGGAATCCACCTCTATGATCATGATACTTCTAGGTTATGTAATTCTACGATCACTACATTATCATGTTTTGATCTCATATATATACTTACACATACCTTTATCCATGATTATATCTTTCATACAGTATTTTATATGCTATGCACTTGATGTTTTTTGATACCACATTTGAATAATGAGTTACTATGATATGTTTATGTTGGTTGCTTACATTTTCCTCTATGAACTTATTGGAGTACCTTGAATTGTTATTATTTTACTTAATTGAGAATTTAAATATGCTCTTTTATTTGTGAACCTTGTGCCTATGTGTGCTTTCTCTAACATTTGAATATGTTATTAATTATTGCATGGACATTTGAATATGTCATTCTTGCTTTTGTGGACATTTGACTAAGTCTTGTCCCTTTGATTGTGTGACATTTGAACATGCCCCTTATTTGTGGTCTCCTAAGAGCATTGCCTTTTTACTTAATTTTGAGTGCTCTTGTGTGTGTGCTTAATTTACTTGTTGAGATTGTACTATTACTATTTAGACATTTCCATGATCCTTATCATGTATTTTAGGCCCTCATGTGATTATATTATTCTATGAAATTCAATTATATATTTACCTAGACATGTTCCTTATATATGTTACATAGTTACATTCACAAAATAGACAATTGTCTTATCCTTTTGAAGTGAGGTAACTACTAGTTTCTATTCTTCCCTCATCTCAAGGGGGCATATTAGCAGGGCCATGCTATAGAGACATGTTATTCACATTTGGAATAATTTTAGATTTATTAGGGCATGATTTGGAAGCATGTTATCGAAACTTATTCAGTATTTGGTATTTATATCAAATTTTAGATTCATTGGGGGAATGCCATATAGGCATGGATTCACACATTAATGGTTTTTCAATTCAGTGGAGGCATGCTTTGAAAGCATGTTATCCACATTTATTAAATATTAAACATTTACAAATTATAGTAAGGGCATGGTTTGAAAACATGTTGTCCATATTGGTACTTATTTTAGTTTTTATATTTCTACATATAAAGTAGGGCCATGCTTTTGAAGCATGTTCTCCACACTTACATAGTTTTTGAATTGGCCAAATCACACAATTATATAAATTTACATTCAGAATTATGGTAGAATTATATACATTGATGAGACATATTTAACATAAATATGTTATGCAATGTGTGATTAATATTGAAAAATCCAAATCAGTTTTATATTTCAAAACACTTTTAATAACTATTACAATATCATGGAATTTTATGTACTGATACCCATGGCATATTTTTATGGACTATATTGAGACAATGTAATGAATTAGTTGGTTCACTTTTGTTATGGTTGAGGTGATTAAATAAATCAATATTTTCAATTTTTTAGGTTAGAATTGATTGTATCATTCAAATTTACCAAGTTGTAAGTATCATTGGGTTGCACGGTTTAGTTAATCTCAACTACCAAGTGAAAACTCACCTTTTCACTAAGGTTAGGGGCATGCACCTTCCAATATCTCTCTATCTCCTTATAAAGATATTTGTACTTTTTATATTTATATATATTTGTCCTAATATCAGTTTCAAAGCTTTATAATGATACATATTTTGTTAAAAAACTTTCCAATAGGCAAGATGGTTACATCGACACACAAGTGTACTTCTAAACCTTGCTCTTTCAATTTCAATATTTCAATACTTTCCATTATAGAATATATGCAATAATTATACACTATAATATGCTCTTGGTTGTAGGTTAGTCATAAATAAAGAACTCAAGTTGGGATTACATAAAGATAAGGTGTAATATACACACCTAGGTATGCATTCCTTTCCTTTAAACTAGAAATTTTATTGCTATATTAAAGTGGGGTGGGGGGATAATTGTAGAAATTATTTCTAAACTATATATTACCTTAGTATTTTACACTTGAAAAACTTAGACCTTGGCTATTCCTCTCAGTTATAAACTTTTCTCAATTTATAAAGTCTCACATCTTATCTATATTATGCCCCTTAGCATATATTTTAGTCTGACCAATATTATATTGATGAACCAGGACTTTTATCTTGCCCAGAATGCCTAAAAATTTCTTATCTTCCACCTCTACAAGTTATAAGCCTATACCTACTTTCTTGTTCCTTAGGCACTAACATTCAGGATATACACTAGTGTTGATGTTAGTGTCCCGACCCGATGCAAGTATTAAGTGCCCTAAATTCATCTAATTTACAAGTGAAGCATATATTAATGATTAGCCTAAGTTATTTAATGTGAGTTATTTCTCCAAAAGGATTGATATAAATAAAATATCAACTCTCATTCATTTTTCACTTAGCATATACCTAGAAACTTCTTACCTCCTCACTAGGCAACTTAGAAAAGAGATTATAGAGCTCATTCAATTGATCATATCTTCCCCATTTTATATTATTTACATATCAATAATAAGTATAACAAATCTATAGGTCTGAAGTACTAAAAGAGTATCTTAAGATATACATTTTCCAAGTTACGAGATAGGTCATTATTGTACTTTTTATCACATATTTATTGTTTCAAACACAAGCCAAGATGTAGAGGATAACTACATTAATCTAAGGCCATATTTAGAGTATTAGATATGTAGGTAATGCTCAATGATAGAGGGGTATTTGGGGCCATATTGACACTATGTGTCCACTAACTCATTTTCCCCCAAGATCACTATGAAGATGAAGAACTAGGGTTTTGTAAATTCTTGACTAGCGACAATCCATGACTCAGATCTAAATGCACTAGAGAGAAGGTGAAGACAAACCCATCAGCATCTAAATGGTCATATCCTTTTTTACTAGGTATTTTATATAAAACACTTGCATCAAGTTTAGACAATAACATTAATGCAACTATCATAGGTTGATGTTAGTGTCTGTAGCTCCAAAATCATCCAATCTAGAATCTAATGACTATTCCATAACCATCTTCTAGTCTACTTCCTACCATTTCCAGATCCAAAACTACACTAGCATTATAATAAATTAAGTACATTACTTTTTTTATCATTTATATATCTATCATAGTTGTACTTACTATTTTTAGCATAAACCATTAAAAAAAATTCACTGTATGTTTATGTCTAAATTTAGCACCTAATTAGCCTAATGTAAAGTTGATTATTGCCCTTGTGCTTATTCATGTTTATATAACACTTTAAGGATTATATAATTAACCCCAACCTATAATTTTTTTTAGGGTTAAATAATTTGATAAAAAAGAGTAAAAATACATCACACATTTTCTCATAGAATATATAAACTATTAAACATGTGATAGAAAGAAAATACATACATCAATAACATCTATGATTCATAACAACAAATATACATCTATATATAAATGGCTCACATGTTTGATACAAGACAAAAAATGATATAAGAAGAATATAATATTAGTTCTAAGAAGAATATAATAGATGGGATAAACTACCCATAGATACCTATGATTGCCTCTTCTAAATAGTCTACTAACTAGAATACGTCTGTGTATGTAGGACCTCAATTTATCCCTATAAATTAGCCAAATGGTCCTATATATATGACAAATATCTAGATGTATACAAATGAGTGGCCCACTCCTTAGATAATGTCTTTCATTCCCATAACTCCCCATCAAATACTCTTTCTGGTAAGGCTACCTGTGTTGCACCTCCCCATATCCATAGCTCTTGTGATACCTCATTGACCAATTAAAACCAACTCGCATGATTATTAGTATAAGGTACACAAGCATCAATCATATTTTTAGTATCATGATGTGGTAACACATCATATAATATATCATGATGAGATACATGTACCATCATTTCCCATAAATTCTCCTCTATAATTATATAAAATACAAACCAAATATACATTGGATCTCATATATATATGTCACAACAATCATCTATCTATGATTTATATCTACCTATTCATAAAATAATCAGAATTAACTATATAAAAAACATAAATTACTCACCAATGGTTGCTACATCTATATAATCCCACCAAAGCCTAGTGTTGTCAGCTGTGCTTGGTCTACTACTATCAATTTATCTAACAAATTTAGTAACCAAACTATATCCACCAATCACCAAAGCCTCTGTTGTCTCTAAAAAATATCAAACAAAAAAACACATATCAGTTATATATATTAGATAATCCTTAAATTAAGTTACTAAAATAAAGAATACATGAATTTACATCTAATTTAACTACTTCATCAACCTGTATTATCTCCGTTTTAGCATTTTCTACCATTTCAGCCACATAACTATGTATGCTAGGGACATATCATATAACTATGTCGACCATGTATCTAACTATGTCAGATACTATTAACTTGAAATTAAATCAATCACTTGATAAGTAGGTAAGCTAACCCTAATGCATCGATAATTTGATATAAAGTTGGCCAATGAACCTTACTAGATTGGTGAGGATATACAAAATCAGCCCCTAAATTAACTTAGTTGACTAATTACTATACATAATTAAACACCTAAAAAATTTACTAAATTGACCAATATAGACTTAGGCAACCACCTATATAATATTACACTAGATCGACCAACATATACATAATTGACTATTTATCAACTAACTAGATCAACCTAATAATATGTAATCAACCACTAAAATCAACATACCAATTTAAAACTACATTGGCTTGGATGATCCCCTTAATTTTCAAAGATGATTTTGAACTAAATCACCATTAATACCCTAGAAATAAATTTTCCATTTTTGGCCCTTACCCATTTTTGGTCATAATTCCTAATGTATCCCAAAATGTTTTGGGGTAAATTCTACTACATGGATTTTTTGACACTCAATTTCTCAAATTTACTTCATTTAAAACTAAAAATGATAAAAAATCATATTCAATACACCCCATACCTAGACTAAGCTTGTAATAGCTACAATATGTCTTACTCATCATGTTCTTCACATCTGTGCCATCATCTCTCTCAACACTCTTCTAGGTCACACAGAGCTCTGGTTAGTAAATATGAAAATGAATAGTTAAAATTGTAATATATATTCAAAATTTACAATTTCTTTATCTAGAAATTATTTACCAAAAACCTCTATCTTTTGTTCATAATCATGATTTTACAAGAACTTTTTAAAAACTGTATGAAGTTCTAAAGTCCTAATAATGTAATTTTTTCTATATTTACCCCATATTTTTTATAAGATTTTTGATTTATAACTTATTTTTTAGGTATACATAGTGTTATGTACATTGGAGAACTCTTTCACCTGCTTCTCACACAACCCTTATTTTACAACAATAAGGTAAGTGAAGGTATGTATTTTTTTAATTATTTACTTTTATCTACTTTTTGTTTTCTACTAAAATTTATTAACTTAGCATTGTGTGCTGCTATGTAATTTCTCAAATCACCATCCCATGTTACAACTATGTGACATGTGATGAGATTCAAATGGGGCATATGTATACACACAATATTTTTAAACTTTATCATTTACTGACAAAAAAATTTATTTTTTGTGGCGAAAAAAATAGTTTACAAAGAAAAAATAATAATTTCCATTGGTGAATCATTCATAGTCTCTCAAACAATGTGTAAAATTGGTCGAATTGTGTTATTTTAAAACCACAAAAAAATTATACATTGGTGAACAAAAAATAATAATCATAGTAAAATTTTAATTTTTTGGGAACTGGGAATGGGGTGGGATCAGCTTGTGGCACTTTGTGAGAGATATTTTCATACTATTCTATCATGCATACATCCCTTCATGCAGCCTTCATACCTCCTATGATGTCTCCTTGAAATCTTGAAACCCTAAAATATGGCTAAGTTTGAAACCCTGAAACCCTGGAATCTGACTAACTCTGAAATATGATAGGATCCACCAAAACCTAGAATTTGCATTATAGCTCCTAGCAGTCTAAAAACCCTCTCAAACACCCTGAAAGTATATAAATAAAATATAACTTAAAGTATAAGAAACTTATACTTAAATGTTTATTTCATTTGTATACTGTTGGCTTCGAAAAAAAAAGGGTTATTGAATGTCTCATTCCTATTTTCTTCAATTCGGATTTATACATATTACAAATGAAAGTGTGTTGGTGAAACGAGCTGACTCCTCCACTTCCCATAACATGAAACCCGACGAACATTCCACATTAAGCGCTACCTGGTCAGCTGCGTGAAAGGTGAATACTGCTAGGTAGAAACTCAAATGAAACATTTGCCTTGGCGATTACAAAGCTAGGCAATCACGAAACCCAAGAAAGCTTGGCAACTAGGGAACCATGGAATGGCATAAAAATCACCAAAAAACACACTGACAAAATGTAAAATTTGCCAAAGTACGAATATTCGCCACTAAAATATTCCCTATTTTAAAGGCTACACTAGGGAAGGAGTGGGTAGAATTTTGGTGCTTCACATGATTGTTGGTCCATATACCATTACCTAAACCATTGAAAGTCACTCTTATCCAACTCCCTAAGCAATTAAAACTCATTTACCTATTTTTCTAAGCAATTCCTATTATAAAATAACCCCTGACTAAGAAAACATATTTTTTAATTTATTTTCCTACTACGTTAGCCAGGTTAATCTTGTTAAGGATTCAATGCGTGTTTCAAAACTAAATAAACCCAACCAACCTAGTTTGAGACTTGATGGCTACCTTTTTCTCTTAACAAAATTGAGCTGGTTGATCATGTCTGCTAAATTCATTAAGGGTTTGGTGTCAATATTTTTCTATAAATACTACCTTCACTTCAATTCAAAAGAGAGGAACATTCATTTTTGCATTGTTACAATTCATAATTATTATATTTCTACACTTGAAGAGCCATTACTTAGGATTCTGCCTTATAAGGAAAGAATATTGTCTTGTAGGAAAGACTTAGATGTAAAGTAGGAGTCTTTTACCCTAGATCTAATTTCTATAGTGTGATCCTTATAAAGTCACTACAACCTCTTATAGATCACCATTGGCCAAGGGAGATATTGAGGCATGATTGGTTTGTTCAAAGGTAAGTATTCCTAAATTTTACTTTTTCATTTGGTAGATAGATATTACACATAATAATAGGTTAAATGTTTTACTGCTTGATTTTTTTACCTCTACATTGAATTGAGTAGAGTTATCTTTGCTTGTTATATGCTATTTATTGTTAAATATCCCATTTTTTACCACAAGATTTAGTGATCACTAGATTAAATTTATTTTATGTATTTTAGGCCTAGTTAGGGTTATTGCATAGTATCATTTACCTAGAGGCTTTGGAACCATCTCCTTTGGTGTTGTGTAGTATGAAATCTCTTGGTTAGATTTAATGGATATGAATTGGTCATGTACACATATAAATAACTATGTAATTAATTATTGGTAAGATTCCTTCTCTAAGATTGGAATTCACTAAGTAGGACAAGTTACAAATCCATCCTAATTTATTGCATACAAATTTTATTACACTTGATGCCATGAAATAGTGGATGATGACTCAGATATTCATTCATTATTTATTCAAGGATACCCTAAACATTAACTTATATATAATGTTATGATTGGTAATGGTGTTAGTGATAACATATATACCATTAAATAACTTACACATTTAGGATATACACATAATGATTTATACCCTTTGATCAAAACTATCAGTGCATTTGATGGGACATCAAAACATGTTATTAGTGAGATTGATTTACCTTTATAGGTTAGTTATGCACATGTGGTTACCACATTTTTAGTTATACCTTATACATGAGTCTTTGATATGTTATTGGGATGACCTTGGATAAATAAACATTATGAAATACATTCCATAGTGCATATGTTTATTAAATACATTCATACCAACAAGGTAGCCACTATTTTTAGAATTCCATATGAACATCCACTTGAGAAAGAGAAGTTTATTCCAAGAAATTTAATTATAAATCTACTAAGGTTAATATTCCATGAAAATGGTAAGTAAAAATTAATCCCCTTTCTTGGGAGACCCACACTTGAGAGGCCTTCGCACTAGAGATATATAGTGGATTCCATGGAATCCTCATCTACTCATGCACAACATATTGAGTTACCTATAAAAACTAAACACATTCTAATAAATACTGTTGGGTGAATATTTTGTCAATTAGTTGACTGATGAGAGAAATAGGTCTTATCAACCATAGCAAGGGAGATTGGTCAGCCAAGTGTGCAGGTTTACCACATCAAAAGGGGACAAATCTCTCCTCTCATCAAGGGGAGGTTCCCTATTAAATATGAGGAGCTATATACTATAAATATAAGTAGAAAATAACACTCAAGGGTAGAATAACACCATCCATCTCTCTTTTTTTAGAGATGATGTTCATAAACAAAGGAGAAAATCTTGGTGAAAACACTGAAGGTACTTCTCTTCTTTCAGAAGTGATCTTGCAAAAAATAGTAGGAGTTCTTTCAGGTAGTGATAAGTAACTGGTAACAAAGGGTGTAGTAACCAGCAGACTGAAGCGTAACACAAAGTCTACACCTCAACTACCCAAAGAGTGAAATACAAAGGATAATGAGGGCAAAAAGTCATCCCAAGGTCCTTTTTATAGAAATAGAAAATAGACAAACACACTAAAGGTAATTGTAGTTAGCATAAAGTCTTCCCAAGTTGGCTTCAGGACACCTTTCTGATTACTTCCACTAGTTTTGCTTGTTAAATTGGATAAACAAGAATATATTTAGAAAATAGACATAAGAACAATCTCCTAAAATAACACAAGCTATAATAACACAAGTCTAAAAGTAACTTGATTTCTCATTCAAACAAAGAAATATGATGAACAATCTGAGCTCAAAGTCTTAGTAATCACCTCTCAATTTTGGTAGAGTTTCACTTCTATAATGGAAAAGTCTCCCTTTCATAAAGCAAGAGATTACAATATATGGCTAGCCAGTAAGGCTTGGCATGTTATCCCATGAAATGACCCATGCTGTGGTCATTGCCTTGAATGCATTTCAGTTCTGTCAAGGGACCATGCTTGGAATAGTGCATTGGCCTTAACTATGGCATGCCAATTCATCTCATCTGTCTCTTCCAAAGTATAAGTTGTCTGGTCCTTTTCTTGATGTTTGTGTAACTGTCCACTTTGCCTTTACTTTATAGAAGAAAAATAGGCCACGTCCTTGGTTTTGTCTTGCTTAGATGACTACTTGGTGAACTATTAAACGTACTGCAAATAACTCTCTTGTAGATATTTTTGATCTTTTTGTATTGTTCTCTCTTCCCTGTAGCAATTTGAGCTCTCAGGCTCTCTTTTTAGCTGGTCACTTGGTTCTTCCTTTAAGTTTTGTGTTATATTTAAAAACTAATGGATATTCCCTTACCTTAAATTTGACATTCATGAGGACATCAATGGTTGCTGGCAATTTGAACCATATTGAACAATGAACCTGTGAAAGCTCATCAGTTTAATAGTTCAACGGTTTAAGCAGTCTTGATCGATTCTTTGGTTTTGTTAGTTGAATATTTTATCGATCAATGTACTGATAAACAAAATAGGTCTGATCAGCCAAAGTAGGAAGATTGGTCATCCAAATGTGTAGGTTTACCACATCAAAAGGGGACTAATCTCTCCTCTCATCAAGGGGAGGTTCCCTGTAGATATGTTATATATATATATATATATATAAATAGAAAATAATACTCAAGCGTAGGACAAACCATCCATCTCTCTTTTTTTCAGAGATGATGTGTGCAAATCAAAGGAAAAACTTAAGGGAAATGACAAAAAGCACTCCTCTTCTTTCAGAAGTACTATTCAATAAACCACAAGAATACTCTTGGTAGTAACAACAAAATGTAACCAAGGACGTAGTAACCAGCAAATCAAGATGTAGCACAAAGTCTCCACCTGAATTGCTCAAGAGTGAGATACGAAGGACAATGAGGGCACAAAGTCATCCCAAGGTCCTTTACATAGAAATGAAAAGAAAACACACTAAAGGCAATTATGGGGGCACAAAGTCTCTCCACAGTTGACTCTTTAGGACACCTTCCTGACTACTTTCACTAATCCTGCTTGTTGAATTAAAGAAACATAAAATATATTAAGGAAAAAGACATAAGAATAGTTTCCCCAACAACAAAGATATCATAGCACAAAGTCTAAAAAGTCACTTGCTTTCTTACTCCAATAATAAAATATGATCAACAATCTGAGCTCAAAGTCTCAGTAATGCCTTTTAATTTGGGGAGAGTTTCATTTCTGATTATCAAAAAGAGATCCATTTATAATCAAAGAGAGTCCCTTATATAGCCTCTTCAAGGACTCGAGAATAGTAACACATCAGGTTGCATTGTAATCTATTAAGAAAATAGGCTAGAATTTAGGGGCATCTACCCATTTGTTTTTCTCAATGTAGAGAAATAAGTCACACTATTGAAAGTTTGCATCTTTCAATGTCCACCTAGCAATCTGATCCTTCTTCATCATTCCTCCTTTTCTGGTTAATTGAATTGGGTCCTTGATTTAATCTGATACTCTATTCTTTAATTTCTTCCTACTAATCTTAGCCTTAAAGCCTTTGAATGCATTTGGGACCATCGATTTGAATCTACAAGGATTAACAACTATTTTATGAGCTTTGAAATTGACATTCACGCACCCATCAATGCACTTTCAATGGCTAATTCACTGTTCTCAGATTTGATGTCTTTGAGCACGTCACCCCTTGGTCCTTCTTTGGCTTTCCTATTTTGCATCCTCCCAATGGGAAGGTGACCCTTCAGATTTCTTGTTTTACTCTTCCTACAGGGAAGGTGACCCTTTGGCTTCGGGGAAATATCCTTCAATTTGGCAATCGAGAGTCCTCCACAAGGGTACCTGCCCTTCGGGGTCCTTTGGTGGCTTTTTCTTTGGAGTCTCTCATGGACATTTGCATAGACATTTTCCCTAGGCTTTCTCTATGAGCATTTTCCTCAGGTAAATTCTCACGGACAAAAAGTCTGCAGACAATTTCCCATGGATAAAAAGTCCATGAAATTATTGCTTTGTTCTTTGGCTTTGATAATTTCCTTCGGGTTTTCTTTTTGCAGTCTTTCCAAATTCTTTCAGACTTTTTGTTTGAAGGAATTCCTTCAGACAAAACTCCAAAAGAATTATGCCTTTATCTACCTTAAACAAAATTTTGAAAGAATTTACCTTAACTGTTTCCTTCTTTGAAAATGACCCTTTCAAAGGGTACTTTTGTGGACCGAGTGCCCTCTGCAAGGGCACTTGTCCTTCGGGAGGCTTCTTTGAATTTTTGCATTGAACCACTCCTTTGAACCATCTGAGTGAACTATTTGATTGAACCAAAGCATTGAACTACTTGGTTGAACCAAACATTGAACCAAACTATTGAATCGCTTTGTTGAACCAAGTCAAAGAACCAAGCTTTGAACCAAGCTGATGGTTCTAGATTTGAACCAAATGGATGAACTATTTGAGTGAACCAAAGCATTGAACCAACTGTTGATGAACTAACTAAGTGAAATAAAGCCGATGAACCAAGGCAATGAATCAAAAGCATTAAACCGCTTAGTTGAACCAAATGTTGAACCAAGCCGATGAACCAAGCTTTTAACTAAAATGGTTCAAGCTGATGGTTCAAGCCAATGGTTCAAGCTTTGAACTAAAATGGTTCAAGCTGATAGTTCAAGTTGATGAAAAAAAGTGATGAACTAACCATTAAACCAAGCTTTGGTTCAATAGTTCAAATGAAGCCTTTGAACCAATTGATAATTGAACTCTTGCTGCTGATGCTTGCTGATGGACATTTTTGATTGAACCAAGGTGTGTGAAGCCCATTGAACTTGGCCTACAGAGTCTGTAGATTTTCTTTTCCTGCTAAGTCTGTAGATTCTGAGAAGCTTGAAAAATGAGGAATTTGAATGCACAAGAACAAATTTTGAAAAGGGAAGAGACAATTTTGGTCTATAGGACCAAAATAGTTCAAATGTTGTCCCAAAAATGAGTGATATTTTTTGGGTGATAATAGCTGGCTCTAGTTGGGGAACTTCTATAAATTGTAAAAAGAATTAAAGGGTGTAGAATCTAGAATCTCTAGTGTCTTCAAGTATGCCATTGGGCTATGGAGTCATGCTACCTAGAAATGGAAGGCATCAAAAATGGAAACAAACAAAACAAAATAGAATTAAAAACTATACAAATATACATATGTACAGATGAAATGATCTGATACTTCAAGAATTGTAGTATTTCAGATGCTGCTTCTTGAGAGATAGTGAAAATAGTGCTCTATCTTGGTAAACTAGCAGGAAACCATTTTTCCCCCAGAAATGATGACGGGCGAATGGAACTCTCCACCAAGAAACCAATTTTTTGCATCTTCCTCTTGGCTCTTTCTTCTTCTTGCCCCATGACAGGATGTGATCTTCAATTCAAAAGCCATAACTCCTTGATTTTTTGGTGAAGGGTTCCTTTACCTAATTTTGATTTGTAGTAGCATGGTCCATTACCATAATTGGTTATTATTCTAGCTCAGTCTAGCATATGATTGGATTGTCCACATCAAACTCCTGACAAGCTATCAGCTTAGCATGTCCTTTGATGTGGAGGAGTTTGATCTCTTCATATTGAATAATATTCAATCTAAGTAATAGAGATTCACATCTAGCTGTGTTTTTGGTGTTGTTGACTTGTAAATTTCATGAAGGAAGAATATCTCCTTGAGGAGATATCAACACAATCCCAGCTCCTTCGTTGGTGGAAAAATTGCTGCCATTGGATTTCAGGATCCCAACATTATCAGAAGCTGATCTCTTATCAAATTTATCTTCATTAGAGATGGAATATCTTTCCTTATTTGTACTACACTCTACCAATTCTCCTAAAGTCTTGTTTGGATCAATTCCTGGATTGTCAACTACAGGACTTCATCTATAGAAACATGAATATTCTCTACAGTCAAGAAATAATTACCCTGCCTAAAGACTCAAACAGAATTTGTGCTGTAGGGGCTGATGTTTGGGTGACCATGTATTTTGCTTCCTTTTTAGGGAGCAATCTATTCATTACACCTTTGACAGGGATTCTTGCCTTGGTCAGGTCCATGCTTAATTCTCCTCCCATGTCTTTGCAAAATTTTTGTCTAAGCAAATTGCCATAGGATGCTGGGATGTCAGCCATCAAGACAGTCATCTTGATTCTCTTATCTGGAAAGGCTGCCAATGCAAATTAGGCATCTTTGATTTTCCCTTGTAGTGGTACTTGCTTATTCTCCATGGGGAAACATCTCCCAAATGTCATGGTCAGTGTGAGGCCCAAAGACTCAGCTACTTTAGTAGGCATGACATTTTTAGATGTGCTTGAGTCTATAATACAATTACTCAGCTTGTGACCATGTATTCATAGGGAAGCATAGAAAGATTCTATTTTCCCAAGAGAAGCTGGAGGAGTAATGACAAGATTATTTAGAATGGGCATGTTATTTGGAGAATCAAGAATTATTTTCTTAACCTCTTGTCTTGCAGGGATGGTTTGGTTCTTGACACATTGGATCAACCTATCCAATTGATCAGGATTGGACTGCAAGTATTCAAATTTAGACATTTGAATTTTGTTCTTCTTGACATGATCAATTACATCAAATGGATGAATTAGACTAGGAATAGAGGAAAGCATTTCAACCTTTTGGGTTTTAGGAGGGATGGGAGGAGGGCTAGTTTGCGAAATTGAAGTAGAAGGTGAAGGTGAAATTAATGTACTTACATTTTGGGTGATCACCGGATCCTTTGACTAGAAAGGTAGAGTGACTCCATTCTTAGCAATTTTTATTGTTGGTTGAGGTTGTTCCTCTGTCTTCTCTTTATCAACTTGTTAGACTGATTGGTTTTTGGACCTGGTAAACACTGCATATGATCCATCAAAATCTTCTCCTTTGCTTCCAGGTTCATCCTGATAGTTCAAGAAACTAATGTGGGAGTCACCAACTAATTCTTCTTGATCCTCTGTGAAGAGATCAACATCATTTTCTTGCTCAAACTTATGTTGGAAAGAGAAAGCATGTTCTATTTCCAAATATCCAACTACTGAGTTGGTTAGAGGAGCTTCAAGGGCAAGTTTCCCTTATGGGGGAGGAAGGTGATTTTGTTGCCCTTGATTCCTAGCAGCATTGCCTTGATATGATTGATTTAGAAATTTCCTTCTTGGCATATCTCTATATGGAGTAGAAGACATTCCTTGTGCCATTTTTCTTTTCAAGGCTAACACTTCATTTGCCAACTTTTGCACCATTGGATCAGTGGTGCCTATAGATGAATATTCAAAAGATGATGAGGATCTATTTCTATTTGGATTTCTTCTTATCTTCCCTGCTAAGATGAGATCATCTTCTACCTTAGTGGCCAAATGTTGAGCTACAGTAATATCTATTTGACTAGCATGTCTCAAGAGAAAACTTACTTCAAGTAACTGAGAATTAATGAAGAAGCATTTGAGATTATTAGCTATAGGTCGAGCAATTACATGAATTTTGTTTCTCAATTTGTCAAATTTGGCTATGAAGTCCCTCACTGGTTCCTTGAGGCTCTTTTTTCATCTGTGTAAGTTGAGCCAGAAGTGCATGTGTATCTTCTACAGGTTTGAATTTGGCTTCAAACTTAGCTTTGAGGGTATTCCAATCAGTTACTGATTGAGCTTGTAGATGATAAAACCAATCTACAACAACACCTTGTAATGTTTTTACAAATAGCTTGACTGCTACATCTTCAAATTCTGCTCTAATTACTCCATAGGCTATGTTGAAGGCTGCAATGTGTTCATCAGGATGAAATTTCCCATCACCATAGAATTTGGGGAAATTCTTCCTTGAACTACATGGAAGCTCATGTAGAGGTGGAGTAAGATTGAGAGGACCAAAAGCATTACACTAGGGGCCTTGAACTGCCATAATAGGATTATGAAAAGGAGGAATAACAAATCTCAGAGGGGTAATTATTGGCAAAGCTTTATCAATAATAGAAGTGGATACTTTGTCTAGTAATGGAGATCTAACTTTAGTAGGAAGAAATTTCTTGGTTCATTAGAGATGAGATGGTGAAGGAAACATATTAAAATCACTTTGTTGTACCAACTCGAATACAGGGTCAATGATACCTTTAGCCCTTTGGCTTCGTGTATACCTTGAATCTGCCAGATTGTGAAACAAAGATGGAAAAGAATTGACCTTGCTTCAGTTTGAAGTTTGAAGATTTAAACTATGCATTATTTCCTAGTTAGTGTGGAGGTGAATGGTAAGGCTATAAATGGATAATGGGTATATCCCTAGCAGAGTTGCCAAAAACTGTTGGTTGAATATTTTGTCGATCAACGTACTGATAAACAAAATAGGTCTGATTGGCCAAAGTAGGAAGATTAGTCATCCAAATGTGTAGGTTTACAACACCAAAAGGGGACTAATCTCTCCTCTCATCAAGGGGAGGTTCCTTGTATATATATATATATATATATATATATATATAAATAAAAAATAATACTCAAGGGTAGGACAAACCATCTATCTCTCTTTTTTTAGAGATGATGCATGCAAATCAAAGGAAAAACTCAAGGGAAATGACAAAAATCACTCCTCTTCTTTCAAAATTACTATTCAATAAACTACAAGAATACTCCTGGTAGTAACAACAAAATGTAACCAAGGACGTAGTAACCAACAAATCAAGATGTAGCACAAAGTCTCCACCTAAATTTCTCAAGAGTGAGATACAAAGGACAATGAGGGTACAAAGTTGTCCCAAGGTCCTTTACATAGAAATTAAAAGAAAACACACTAAAGGCAATTATTTGGGCACAAAGTCTCTCCACAGTTGACTCTTTAGGACACCTTCCTGACTATGTTCACTAATCCTGCTTGTTAAATTAAAGGAACAAAAAATATATTAAGGAAAAAGACATAAGAACAGTTCCCCAACAACAAAGATATCACATCACAAAATTTGAAAAGTCACTTGCTTTCTTATTCCAATAACAAAATATGATCAATAATCTGAGCTCAAATTCTCAGTAATGCCTTTCAATTTGGGCAGAGTTTCATTTCTGATTGTCAAAAAGAGATCCATTTACAATCAAAGAGAGTCCCTTATATATCCTCTTCAAGAAGGACTCGAGAATAGTAACACATCATGTTGCATTGAAATCTATTAAGAAGACAGGCTAGAATTTAGGGCCATCTACCCATTTTTTTCTCAATGCAGAGAAACAAGTCACGCTATTGAAAGTTTGCATCTTTCAATGTCCACCTGGTGATCTGATCCTTCTTTATTATTCTTCCTTTTTTGGCTAATTGAATCAGGTCCTTGATTTAATCTGATACTCTATTCTTTAATTGCTTCTTGCTAATCTCAGCCTTAAAGCCTTTAAATGCATTCGAGATCATAGATTTGAATCTACAAGGATCAACGACTATTTTATGAGATTTGAAATTGACTTTCATGCACCCATCAATGTGCTTTCAATGACTAATTCATTATTCTAGAATTTGATGTCTTCAGGAACGCCACCCCTTGGTCTTTCCTTGGCTTTCCTATTTTTGCATCCTCTCGATGGGAAGGTGACCCTTCAAATTTCTTATTTTACATCTTCTTGTAAGGAAGGTGACCCTTTGACTTCAGGGAAATGTCCTTCAATTTGGCAGCTGAGAGTCCCTCGCAAGGGTACCTGCCCTTCGGGGTCCTTCAGCGGCCTTTTCTTTGGAGTCTCTTGTGGACTTTCCCATGGAAATTTTCCCCAGGATTTCTTTGTGGGCATTTTCCCTGCTCAAATTCCCACAGACAAAAAGTTTGTAGACAATTTCTCATAGACAAAAAGTTTGTGAAATTGTTGTTTTGTTCTTTGGCTTTAAGAATTTCCTTCAGGTTTTCTTCCCGCAGTCTTTCTGAATTCTTTCAAACTTTTTGTCTAAAGGAATTACTTCAGACAAAAGTCTAAAATAATTATGCCTTTGTCTACCTTAAACAAAATTATGAAAGAATTTACCTTAACTGTTTCGTTCTTTGAAAATGACCCTTTCGAAGGGTACTTTTGTCGACCAAGTGCCCTCTGCAAGGGCACTTGTCCTTGGGGAGGCTTCTTTGAATTTTTTCATTGAACCACTCCTTTAAACTATCTGAGTGAACTATTTGATTGAACCAAAGCATTGAACCACTTGGTTGAACCAAACATTGAACCAATCCATTGAACCGCTCTGTTGAACCAAGTCGATGAACCAAGATTTGAACCAAGCTGATGGTTCAAGCTTTGAACCAAATGGATGAACTATTTGATTGAACCAAAGCATTAAACCAACTTTCGATGAACCAATTGAGTGAACTAAAGCCAATGAACCAAGGTGATGAATCAAAAGCATTGAACCACTTGGTTGAACCAAACGTTGAACCAAGCTTTGAGCTAAAATGGTTCAAGATGATGGTTCAAGCTAATTATTAAGCTTTAAACTAAAATGGTTCAAGATGATGAACCAAAGTGATGAACTAATCATTGAACCAAGCTTTGGTTCAATGGTTCAAATGAAGCCTTTAAACCAACTGACAATTAAACTCTTGTTACTGATGCTTATCGATGGACATTTTTGATTGAACCAAGGTGTGTGAAGCCTGTTAAACTTGGCCTGCAGAGTATGTAGATTTTCTTTTCCTGATGAGTCCATAAATTTTGAGAAGCTTAAAAAACAAGGAATTTGAATGCACAGGACAAATTTTGAAAAGGGAAGAGATAATTTTGGTCTGTAGGACCAAAATAGTTCAAATTTTGTCCCAAAAATGAGTGATATTTTTTGGGAGACTACAGGTTTATCATTTCCATAGTTTAATCGCTTCCTTGCTCTTTACTTGAACCATCCCTTTGTTGCTTCTTTCCTTTGTCTTGAGATCCCTTTGAACCATTGAACCTATTGAACCATTAAACTTTAAACTCTTTTGGTTCAAGGTTCAATCAGTTCATTGGTTCATTCTCTACTTTTGTTCATTGGTTCCTTCAGTCTTTTGTGTTTGGAATGCCTCAAAGGGAAAGTGTCCCTTCAGGCTTCGAGAAAGGTCCTTTTTGGGTGTTGAGAGCCCCCTTGCAAGGTTACCTACCCTTCAGGGTCCTTTGGGTGGTCTTCAGTCTTCAATTCCTTTGGGGATTGTTGAAGCTTCAATTCCTTCAGACAAAATGTTTGAAGGAATTCCTTCAGACAAAATGTTTGAAGGAATTCCTTCAGACATTTTGTCTAAATGAAATCTCTCTTTGGCTCATCTATATTATTTTGGGCTTTTCCTTTCAGGATTTTGCTTCAGGCTTTTCCTTTGGACAAAAGTCTGAAGGAATTCCTTCAAAATTTTTATCTGAAGGAAATCTTCCCTCGCCTTGAATGCATTTTCCACTAGGCTTTTGCTTTTCCTTTCGAGCGAATTCGTTCGGACATTTGTCTGAAGGAATTCCTTCAGACATTTTGTCTGAAGGATTTTCCTTAGTCATTTTCCCATGGAAAATCTTTCTAAAAAAATTCCAACTTTCTACCTTGTTCACTTTTCCAAAGAAAATCTTACCCTTTCAGCGTTCTCTTTGCTCTTTGAACCAACCATTTGCTACCCTCCGCAAGGGCATCTACCTTTAGTTCACTGCCCTCCATAAGGGCACTTGTTCCTTCAGCTTTGGGCTAGTATTTTGAATCAACCAATTAAATCAACTGGTTGAACCAAATTTGGTTCAACGGGTCAATGGTTCAATCAGTTCAACCTCTTTGTTTTGGCTAAGTCTTTTGATCACTTGTACCACTTGAACCCATTGAACCCATCAAACCCACTGAAGCATTTTGGTTCAAGGTTCAACAGTTCAATGGTTTAATGGTTCATTCCTTTATTCCTCAAAGCATTCAAATTCCTCTAAGTCTTTTCACGTCATTGAACCTTTGAACCCATTGAACCATTGAACCTTTTTGGAAGTGGGGTTCAATGGTTCAATCCTTCCTTTGAAGCTTGCCAATGAACATTTTTGATTGAACCAAGGCGTTGAACCAATCTTGAAAATGCCTAAGTGTTGGAAACTTGCTCACTTTGAGAGAACTCACCTGTGGAAGCCGTTGAACCTGCCGAATCTGTAGAGTCTATAGAAATAAGAAACCAATCTATGGAGTCTATAGAAATGAGTTTGAAGGAACCAGCCTGTAGAGTCCATAGAAACAAGCCTATAGAGTCTGTAGAAACATATCTACAAAATTTGTAGATTTTGGGAACAATAAACACTACTCCAAATAAACCAATTAGTACTCAATGATGGTTTCCATAAATCCCTACTCCTATTATTTATTCATGACTACAAAGTCCTATTACACATACACATAATACCATAGATTTTATAGATCTAGATGTGACATCTATGCATGCCCTTGACAATACTACTAGTTTAATATACCATATTTTGAGTTTGGAGATACCAATGATAATCTATTATATGAGATCATATTCTACCCTTTTCTTTCAAAAATATTCCAAAAATATAAAAAAATAAAACATTTAAAAACTATTAAAACATTCAAATAATTTAAAAATATTCAACATTTCCATGTTTATTAGTCCTTTTGAATTTACATGTTTGATTTATGTTAGTAGATAGCATATAATTTCATTCATATTTACATATATGTCTCATGCTTATTTGAGTGTGAAAAAGGCATATCTAGACACATAATATATGCACTTACAGATGTTGGACCTTTCCTCTACCCAAGTCATATAATACATTAGGGACATATTATTATTTGATCATGATTGATACATGTCACATATCCTTTATGGTCCTTTCTACATTATCATTCTTAAGATTATATACAAACACTTACACATGTATACAATGATGCTCATATCTTTCACAGTGCACTTGATATGTTATGCTACATAACTTTTTCTGTTAACACATATATGTAGCGACTAGTATGATATGCTTATGATGGTTGCTTATGATTCATATATATTTTAATTATTTGAGTGTGTTCCATTGCTTTATATTGTCTTGCTTATGGAAAATTTAAGTATGTTCCTTTATTATTGGCCTTTTTGCCATTATATGTTGATTATACATTTTAATATTTTATTCTATGTGGATTAGACATTTGAACACATCATTATTTTTGATTGTACAACATTTGAACATGCCTCTTGTATGAGGTATCCTTAGACCCTTCTTTTGCATTACTTTGAGTGATCTTGTGTGTTTCCTTGATTATTTTTTGAGATTTTACTATTGCTCTCTTGACATTTATATGATCTATATCATGCATATTAGGACTTAATGTGATCACATACTATGAGATTCATTGATATATCTACTGTGACTTGTTATCCCTATATGATACATACATACATACATACATACATACATACATACATACATACATACATACATACACATATATATATATATATATATATATATATATATATATATATATATATATATATATATATATATATATATATATATATATATATATAGTTACCTTATAATTTTAAAGTAAGGTACCTACCATTTTATATCTCCCTCACCTAAAAGGGGGGCAATATTAGTGGGGACATGTCATAAAAGTATGACCTACACATTTTTCATAGTTTCTAGATTTCAGTGGTGGCATGTCATAAATACATGACCTCCACATTTATAGATTTTCTTAGTTTCTATATTATAGTGGGGGCATGCCATAAAAAAATTACCTCCACATTTATACACTACTCAGTATCTCTAGATTTCAATGGGGGCATATCATAAAGACACAACTTCACACTTGCACAATCTGCAGTTTAGTTTTATGATTTAGATAAACACTTGGGTCAGAATCCTATACATTGTATCAAATTTTCATAGATTTGAAACATATTTTTTCATAATGAAAAATACACTCTAGATAAAATATATTAGAGGTGCATATGTCATATTATTACACCAAAAAATTGAAATTTACTAATTTTACTATTTACCAGGATACATCGATTACACCATGATGTACTATTATTAAATCTTTTTCTATTATAGAAGTTGGTTAAGTTTATAGTTTGAAGTGATTAAATCATTCCATATCAACATATTTATATATTGGAGTGATTAAATCATCTAATATCACCATATTTATAGAATGAGTTGATTAAATCACTCACCCTTACCAAATTATACATTCATACTTGAATTTTATGAATGAGATATGATGATCTCAATGGCCATGTCAAAACTCACCCTTACACTAGATAGGGGGCATAATACCTTCCAATCTCCCTCTTCAAATATATAATGTTTATGTTTGAACCTCTTATAGCTCTAATTTTTCATAAGGAAGAAACTTTACCAAGTCAAAGCATCAAGAGGCAAATGGTCACATCGACAAACATGTGTACTCTTTCTTTGCTCTCTTTATTTTCAAGCATTTAAATTATTTCAAATTTTATATTATATGCACTAATTTATACTATACCATGTTCTTAGTTACAATTCATACACCATTAAAACACTTAAAGTGGTTATAAGAAAAGAAAAGGTATGTTACACATACCTAGTACGCATTTCTTCCTTTTAAACTAGTAACTTTATCCTTATGCATTACTAAATTAAAGGGGGGGGGGAGAATGTAGATACTAAAATTGAATATTTTTTATAGTTTAGTCTTATAAATTTGAAAGATATCAATTAGGGCTCTACCATTTAGTTCTAGACTTCCATGCTATTGATAGGCTCACATTCACCACCAAGAATATGCCTAAATGCTTATCTCTTAATCTGGTCTGTATCATTCTGATGCCCTAGATAATCTAAAACACACAATTTTTTTAAAACATGATAAAAATCATTCATTATAAGTTTTAGATATGTACCTATTTTATAGGATTTTGGACACTACCAACCATAAAGGGATACTACCACTGATGATAATGTCTAAATCCTTATTTAGTGTTAAGTTGCTAAATATTCATCCAAATTATAAATGTTTTGAAACCTGTGGGTCAGAATATTTGTGTTGAAACCTACCATGAGATATTTTCAAAATTTGTGGTATAATTACATGTCTAAGCCTTCTTATTATTAATATAAAAAATAACAAGAAAACACCTACTAAAGTTCAATCAATCAATTAAACAACCAATTTATTCTTCCCTATTCATCCTTATTTTCATATCAAGAACATGAGTAGTCATATTATAGGTGTGAAGCATTCAAAGAGTATCCAATGAGAGATATTTATCAAATTAAAAGATAGATCACTACATGCATCTTCATATACTATATTTCACCCTTATGTACTCACACTCTAACACATTAGATATAAATACATAAGTCTGAAGCCCTCCTTAGAGTATTGGATATATAGGTAATACCCATTAAGAGAGGGGTAAAATTGACATTATGAGTCCAATAGCCCATATTTATAAAACTCAATCTAAAGGTGAATAACGATGAAGAGTTAGGGTTTGATCAACTAGAAAAGAGTGACAACCTATATCCCATATCTAAATACATGAACATAAAGGCAAAAAAAAACCTAGAACAATAAAGTTGGTCATATCGAGATCCAATCATTATTCCTTACTAGACACCTATGTCACAATAAGAACTGGCATCAATGGTAGCATCTAGATCCAATATTAGTTTTTATAGCATAAAATTACAATTTATAGAATCTAGTGACTGATCCAGAATATTTATCCTACATAATTTTCATTTTTTTCTAGTTTAGATCTAACTTCACATAATAAACCTAGATAAGTATCATTTCTCTTTGGTATTGCAATCAATTGAACATATTTTGAATTTAGTATTTTATATATTTAGCATATCCTAGTATTATAATTTATAATATTCATTTATCTAAGTTTTTAATTAATTGGCCTACTATAGATTAGTTTATCACCCTTGTAATTTTATTATTTATATATTCTTAACCTTATCCCTACACATAAATTTATAATGAAACACTCTGATGCTAGAATGAAGGTTTTATGTTTTGATTTTCAAGATAATATCATTAATAGTTTCATTCTTAGAGTCAATGAGGTTATGTGTAATATCTCTCACAAGCTTGGGGTGATCACTATAACCTTTTTTGGAGTTAATAGGATAGTTGAAATGTTGATACTCATAGAATGGTATGCTAGGTAAAGGTTCAAGAGTTTAGATTTTATAAACACCACATTTTTGGAACTATTTAAAATTATACAGGTTGGTATCACCTTGTACCTTATAAGTTTAACCCATGTAAGGAAAATTCATGAATTTCCATGTAGAAGAGGCCATGACCCTTATACAATGGGTCAGAGAGTGGGAAAGCAAAATGTTATAAGAAAGAGTAAATTTGATATCATGACTATACCTCTTATTGTGATAGGTTATACTATTATCACTCTAAATTATACCCCTAAGAAGGTTGTTCAAGTCTTCTTATTTAGATAATATCATGGAATCACTTCTAGGCTATGGGTGGCTTAATTGATGAAGTGAATTTATAGATTTGGCTAGCTCCCTTGTTGATTCACCTAAAACTACTCACTAACCTACTTACATTACAAGGAAAAGGGGTAAAATAAGACTAAAACTAGAAATAAAACATGGAGGTGATGTACCATATGTAGTTTACTCTACTTGCATATGATTTCATTATGAATTGAGAAGATTACAACTTTATTTTCACAACTCCAAAATAGTTCTTCCCATCTAAGTGCTTTTATATGAAGATTATGGCTAATAAAATAACCAAGGTAAATGATTAATATGTCTTATAAAGGACACTAATGACACTTATACACTTAAACTCAACAAAACCATTTCATATACATCATATGACCTATGGAAAGATAACAAACTCACATAGAGGCATGAATGAAAAGGAAAAATGTGAGGAAGTAATATAACTACCACTAAAATCCATCAAAAATTCATCTCAAAATAACTAGATGCAAGATGAATAAAGTATAACTTAGCTTAAATTTATTTCAAAGGAAATAATAAGTATTAAATTTGGCAAAGCTTCACCATACACACTTTGGGGACATATACAATGCCTTTAAAGGTTTTTTTATAGTAGAAAGTGGAAAAGAGAGGGAGATAGACAATTATAAAGTTCATCAACTATCCTTCATCATCAAAACAATTAAAAATTAGATGTATTGTGCCACCAAGGCTATAAGGGGTGACTTGTCTTCTTGTTGTCAACATCCTAGGCTAAGTGTTGATAGATTTCTTCATGAAGAGTGGAATGGAAGATCACATTGGTAGGTATGATGATTCTTGAAACTAAATCATTTCATTTGAAGTTACACCTTCACTTATTCAAGAGGAAGTTACAAGTTGATCTCTTGATCCTTGGGATACTTGGGAACCTTCTATGCCAACCTCCCTCTTACAATGCTTCTCCATCATGTGAGAGTTACAATTAAACTTTAGACTTCTTTTCCTATTGATTTTTGTACTTATAACTCTTGTTAATGATTCATAAATTCAAAATTAATGTTTTATATGCCTTATGATTCTGTAGGTCCTTAAAGAGTTTAATCAACTTGAAACAAGCTTGATAAGTTGATAGAGATACCCATAGTCTTTTGAATGTTCTCAACACCAATGTGATAGTGGACTACCTGTGATTAAGTATTTCAATTCTAACTAAAACCATTAGGAAGTACATGTACAGGAACTTTAGAGTCTTTAAATAATTCTATAAAGTATATTCTATAGTATTTTGAGAACTTATAAGCCTTTTGTAATTCCAATCAAGTCTGCAACCTTATTTTGTTTTGCAACCAAAAGATAGTCTCCACATAGAATGGTATATTGAATTAAAGCTTGATATTAGTACCTTGAATATATATATATATATATATATATATATATATATATATATATATATATATATATATTATTAAAGATATGTTAAGTCTTTCCCTAGCTTTGGAAACCTACTTGGAAACCTACTTGATAGATCAAATAACTTCTATACAACCAAAACCATGAAAATAGGTCTAAAAAGGCATTTTCTAGACCATATCCCTATGCTCTTCACCTCAAATATGTAAATAAATAAATAAAATATATTATATTAATGTATTTAAATATCATAAAATCATTTTTAGGGACATACCATTCCTTTTTAGGAATGTATAAGTCTAATTTACTCCATCGGGTCTTTTGAGAGATTTTAGTAGGGTTTATAGTGCTTAAGCTTATTAACAATTGTTCATAAAGATAAGGACATAAAATTATGAAATAATGTCAAAAATTAGGATTATGGGAACCCTATTAACATATATAATAGGCATTTTTTCCATTGAAAATTTTTGACATTCTTTTGAGGCATTCTAAACTACCCTTCTTGAGCTGATAGGTCAACTAACACACCCAAGATAGGCCTATTAGCACAAAAGTCATCATAGTTGACATTTTATTATCTAAAAAACACTTTAAGATATATTTTATATATCCTATGATTTATTATAGTTGTATTCTCATCTTTCTTACCCCTTCAATAGGTTTGAAACCATGCTTCACCATAATGAGGATTTGTAGGTAGATTTGATACATTGACCCTAAAATACATATTTTGGTGTTTTATCAACATTATAAGGGTTCCAATATCTATAAAAAATTTATATATGATAATTATTACCCAAAAAAACCTCATAATGTAAAACTAATGAAAAAAAATGCATATTTTCCATGCCTTTTATAGGTAGACATGTAAGTCTTCATTTCGGCCTAATATCTTGCCAAAGCCTGGGAACAACTTTTTATTGAGTGTTTATTTTATTAATTATGAGTATAAAAAGTAAAATTATCTATTTAAAAACATTTAACACATTAAATTACTCTCGAAAACTTTTTTTATTAAGTTAAAATTCACCTTTTCCTCTTATTGTTCGTACAGACATGTATGTCTTCTTTTAGGCCTATTTAGGATTTTTGGCCTTTTAGATATCTCACCATAACAACTTGTGAATATATTATTAACCTTTATGATAATAGGTACATGTACCTTTTTATCTCTAACATTCCTAACCACTTTTACATCTCTCATTATATTTAAAGAATATGCTACCTTAGTGATTGATCAGGACCTTGACATAGACCATTTAAGGAGCTTACTAGGGAAACTATAGGTGATTATTGTGTGTTGTGAGCTATATATAGGATTATAAATATTTAATTATCTTTAAATACATATGAATTAGTTGGTTAATTCTATATTTATCTCAAAAGTGTGATCATACCACCTTTAGACAACTCAAATGAGCTATTCATGCTATCTCCAAACCCAAACTAGCTTGATGAGTGAGTGCTCTCTAATTGATGGATATATTATGACCTTGAATGGTATTAATGGGATTTTTATAATGGTTTATTTATTATGATAAATATATTATAAAATACAAAAAAATTTAAAGAGTCTCATTACTTGACTCAGGCCCATCATAGTCCTTTTCATACATACTCTAGTCATTTAGACTAAAGATCTTGAGAATTTTTACCTAAAAATTAATATTAATGGATACCATGATTGTTTAATATCCTCATTTATGAATCTAAAAATTCTATAATACACTTGTCAATGATGTTCCAAACCTCACTTGAAGTGTATGATCTTCTTAACCTAACTTTTGCATGCCTCCAAGACCATGCCTCTCCCATGTTGAGGCATGTGCATTTTAAGTTATAGACATTATAAGAATTGAATAAGATCTTATTGTATATATATTACTAAGGATTTTTGAAGAATCTATGAGAATTCATCAATGATCTCTATCTACACCTTATCTTATTGAAGACATGGAAACCTTAGTAACTAGACCTGTAACTTCAACATGTGGCTATTTATTGTAAAATAAATGACTTGAATATGACCATAGAAGGAATATTAAACATAAAAAGAGATATTAAAATCATATTCCTATAAAAATTGTCTCTCAAAAGGCTTCAAGATGAAAAAAATTAAGGTCTAGGGTTTTAGGATAGCTAAACTTGTTAGTGGTGCTTCATAGACATGGGGGCCTAAAAAATGAGATTTAACCATAGATTTCAAGGGAATAGTGGTCCATTTATGTTACTTAGAGTTTTTGGTCCAATTATTTCTTATGTGCATGGACCAAACCTTTGAAATAGACCCTCTCTAGCTTACCAAGAACTTGTAGAAGCTGATGGAGAATATTGATAGGTTATTGCTTGTTTTGACCCTATAAGATATTTATCAACATGATTTAATCTGAATGGAGAATTTAAAATGCATTAGTGGTGGTGTTATTTCTTTTTTAGACTTCTGGTGTACTCTTACATAGCTTTTTGGGCCCGATTGCATTGAAACATATGTCTACCTAAGAAATACAATTGATGTAGCTTTGAACCATATGCCTTGAAATTGTTCTTGACTTGATGGAGGTGATTTAACATATAATAAAATCCCCTTAACTACATTTCCCATTCATTATGAAAATCTTCTATATTTGGATATTAAAACAATGATCCAATTAACTTCAAATGAGATAGTACGTTAGAAAAGTGTTATGACTCTTCTTAGCTAGATGTACATACATGATGTGATAAAACATGACTTTTATCAAGTCTCAAATGACTTGTCAAGACTTCCTTTAACCTCTACACCTAACATTGAGTCTTTTGCTCAATGTCTTCTCAAGGTATCATATTAAAATGTTATATCAAGTAATATCACCAATGAAGATAATACCTCAATCTCTCCAAATAAAGCTTAATCTTTGTTAAGGCTTGAAAATTCCACAACTACTATCTCATTCACTTGATTTTCTTGTCCATTACTATGAGCACCATGCCATCTAGGAAAATCACTATGCCACTACCTTCATTATGAATCAACACACTTTGATTTAGCACCAAAATTTAATCCTTCTAAAGTTACCTTAATCTAGGATAACATTACATAAGACCTCATAGGAAGATATTTTATAATACACTTAATCAACCAATGTTTTGTAAATATTAGACTCATGACCTTGTTCACTCTAAACATCATGAAACATGACTCCTAAGATTCTATACACCTTCCTTTAGACCTATTGACATAACAAGACATATTTTGATATCCATTTAGGTATTTGAGCACTAAAAACAAGCATGATATAGCCTAGATACCATGAAGGACAAATCATCATACTTGGTTTTGAAAAGTAATGATCCATGGTGGCCACTTTTGGCTAACATTTTTGGTGAATCATAGGGATGGAATCCATTTTATGCTCATTTATCAATATCCTTATTTCATCCATTGGGTTATGGGGTCATAAAAGTTGACTAAAATGAGGACATACTAAAATTTTAACTTGATAACAACCTTAGAAACAAACTAAAATTGAGGAAAACTCATGAAACACACACCACACACATGTGTGTGTGTCATAAGAAACTTGGAGTAATACTAAAAACCAAAACAAATAAACAAACTTATCCTCAAACACCAAGGGAAAATAAATAACTATTATACTATGTACAAGGATAAAAACTAACCTTAATAATATGGTTTTGAATGCATCCCATTGACTGGGATGTTCAACTCCTCTCCATTCAACTTTGCAAGCTAAAAGACATTATGTTTTTGTAGCTAATGATAACATAGGGCCCACTCCACAATGTACCAAACTTGGTATTCCTACTATGTTTAGCCCTATCCTCATCCCACTTTAACATAAGGCCTTTTTCTTGATATTATCATGAAACAACTCTTCTATCAAAGGTCTTCTTTACTTGGGCTTGATTACACTCCATGGTATACATGGCATGGTCTCTTATCTCTTCCAATTCCATTATCTCTATCAACCTTATTACCATGGGATAAATCTCCATCATTTCAAGTTGATGTGCACTCTAGGCCTAGTAATTCAATAGATATAGGTAACTTGGCATAACTCCCATAAACAAGCATGTATGGTGAATTACCAACAACTCTATTTGGGGTAATATTATCAACCCAAAAGGCTATATTCAACTTAGTGTGCCAAGCTCTTTTATTTTTTTCCACTTTTCTCTTAAGGGTTCTTATCAAATTCTTGTTTGTGGACTCTAATAGTCCATTTACTTGAGGGTATTAGTTAGAAGAAGTGCTTAGTTATATGCCATGTTTAAGAGCCCATTCATTTGTTCTTGTACCAATAAATTCCATTTCATTATCCAAAATTATTGTGGAAGGAACTCCAAATATAGTTATTAGTCCTTCATAGAAGTTGATAAATGAAATTTCATTGGCCTTCTTGAGAGATACTACCTCCACCCATCTTATGAAATAGTTAGTGGATGTAAGCACCCACTTATGGATTACACTTTAAGGGGGGTTTATCATGATAATGAAATCATGATCCCATTAAATGAATGGATGTTCCACTTAAATAGGATTGAGAGGGAAAGATACAAGCTTTTATTTTCCTATAAAAAATGCACACTTTTGACACCTCCTTACAGATGCATAAGAGGCCTTGAACAAGATATGCAAATAATACCTAGCTCTCATTATTTTTTCTACTATGGTCTTTGGTGAAAAGTGACCTCTTGCAGGCCCATTATGAAATTTCTCTAATATCCTATCAATCTGATCAGTTGCAACACATCTCAATAGTATATAATTAGAATCCCTTCTAAAAATAAAAACATCCATAAGAACATAGGGAATGAACTAAAATCTAAAGTACATTCTTTTTTATTTATCTAAACTTGTAGGACACTCACCTATTTGAAGAAATATTACCATATATTGTGTCCAACTTGGAGGGGCTAAAGGTACAACTATAGAAGGATCATATTACAATGCTATAACAAATTATTTTTCATCCTGAAGGTCTGATGCTAAATGCTCACATAGTCCTCTTCATCTTACCAACTTGGTATCCTTAATCTCCACATCATATTCCATGACCTTGATTATCTAACCATCCCTTTTTTCATTCAATTCCTTATTCAAAAGGAAGTATCTTATGATTGGATGTGACACCATGACATGGATTTTATTATTGGACACCATATACCTAAAATTATTAAGTCTTATTATGATTTTTAATACTTGCTTCTCTATAAAGGTCTATCTCTCTTCATAATATTCTAACCCTTGAATAAAAATGGAAATAGGATGCTCAAGACCTTCACCATTCTGCTACATGAACATGGCTAAGATAGTGCCAATGTTTGAGAAAGCATATAAAAAAATACTTTGAAAAATAAGGATTGATCAATGTAGGTTCTTAGGCTATAGCATGCCTAACAAACTCAAAACTATTTTTTCCTTCCTTGGTCCAATTAAAGGCTTGGTGATTTTTTAACATGGCTATTATGGCCTTCACAAGGTTGGAAAAACTAGGTATGAATATTCTAACAAAATCAATCTTTCCAAGAATAATTTACAAACATTTCTTGTGCTTGGGAAAATACAAAGACATTATATCACTCACTGTTCCAGTATCTATGGCAAGCCCATCTTTAGATATAATATGACTTAATATTTTACCCTCATGGACTACAAAAGCATACTTATTAGGGTTTAGAGAGATCCCATACTACCTGTATCTTTCAAAAATTAGTCTAAAATGAGCTAGGTGATCACTAGCATTCTTTGAAAAAAATATTATGTCATCAAGATATATTAGTACCATTTCATTAATCAAGACTTAAAAAAATATATCCATGGCTATTTGAAATGCAACCCCTACATTAGGTAGTCCAAATGGCATTATTTTATAAGCATATGTGACCCATTTAGTAGCAAAGACTATTTTGTATTGATCCTTCACCAAGATTTGATTATAACTAAAGTAACCATCCAAGAGAGAGAAGTGTTAAAAACCTGAAAACACTTGAGGAATTTGCTCCATGTAGAGTAAGGGGTAATGATCTCTCAATGACATCCTATTAAAATCTCTAAAATCTACACATAACCTAATCTCCCCATTATTTTTCCTCATTAGAAGCTCAATCTTTGGGTTTATAGGTATTTGTCTTTGTCTTACAGGCTTGGAATTTTAATCAAGATCTATGGTATGTTGGGCAAGTCTATGATCAAAACCCTTATAATCATTGTATTCCCAAATAAATATATCATAAAATTATTTATATAACTCCACAAATTCAATCCTTTTAGCTGTAGTACATACTTTTCCAAGCTTAAAAAGATTGTCATTGAAGATATAAACCCTTTTATGATGATCTTCTTTGGTAGACATACTCATCTTATCCCTCCTCATTTGATTATTCTCATTGAATATGTTCTGAAGACTTACCAACCCTTTTGGAAGATTTTTAGATCTTAGCTACATAATTTATTCTCTATACTACTATTGTAACTTACCTTGATTTTTTGAAGAAAACTTAGTTTCTTGTTGAAGGAAACAAGTAATTTGTTTATCACTCTAAAAACCTACCAATTGACATCATTATTCCAAACTGATGGTCTCACTACCACCTTGATATGTGGATAATTTTTTGAATTCTTCACATCATTAAGAATGTCAAATTGAGATCACATTAAAGCTAACCTTTTAGCATGTTGATTCTCTTCTCTTGGAACTAATTATATGTTGAAGGCTTCAAAGTCTTCAATAAGGTCCCATACCCTATGTTTGTGAGACTCCAATAATGGATTATTATCACCATTTTTACCTTTCACTTGATGAACTACTAGCTCACTATCTCCAAAAAATTATAATTGCTTCACTCCCTTATTTCTTTCCCATTGAAGCCCATGAATAAGTGATTCATATTAAACTACATTTCAAGTTCAATTGAATTGAAATCTAATTGGAGAATAATACATTTTTTAGAGGGAAAACTTAGCATCACACCTACCCCTGCTCTATTCTTACTCCTTGAACTATCAAAGAATAACTTCCATATAACATTAATATATTAATTTGACTTATAAAGAGTTGGTATAACTTCAAATTTTTCATGCAAATAATAAACACCTATACCAGCTTCTTCAATACCTTTATATGGAATATATTCATGATTTTTTTCTCTACACTCATTAATAAAAAGGTTTGATATGCATTCAAGAGGTAAAACAAGTTTTTGATCATTAGAATGATCTGCCTCATCAATTATAGTGCAATTTACATTTGAAATATTTGGCTTATATGGTTAAATATGGAACCTAGACATAGGTATAGACTTGATTGTAACCTTAATACCATATATAGTTCTAAAATCCATATATGACCAATTAGATGATAAATACCCCCTAATAATGGTAGTGAAGTATCTTGACAAGCATAGAGTAAAGAAGGGTGTCAAAAACACTACAAAAAATCTTTGCCAATAGAAAATTTGGGACATGCATGAATACTAAGACTCAAACCTTTGATCACACCCACATTCTTGGTATCTAAACCATCTAATTGCAAGACACCCTTGGTATTAGGCTCATACTTTAGGCCTAACTTATCATCTATTTGTTTAGGAATTTTTGAGATGATTTACACACTATATATCATGTAATTGTGGACTAAGGAATCTCCAGTAATCATGGAAAGGTAAAAATGAGGTGGTTTACCATTTTTACTTAGTTTCTAATAAATAGGTGTAAGTGTGTTTGTGAAGACTAAAGTTTCTCTTCTCATTAATTTTTATGAAAGGATGAGTTTAAAAAACTCATATTTAAGTATATACCTTTGTTTAGGGATATAAAATGTGTCCCACATAGGAATGCTCACATTAAAATTCTTCATTTGGTCAACAATGTTGATGCAAGAACCACTAACCCTTAGATGTCCTTTAGGAGCTTCCATACTACTTTGAGCTTGTATAGTTTGAGGTATGAAAGAACCCTTTAAATTATATTTTTTATAAGTTTATTCCACATTATGGGATGCATTAGTTTATTTTTTTCCTTGAGACATAGAAGGAATAGTGACTAAACCCTTACCCACATCTTGAGCATCTTCAATTGCTCTTCTTTTAGACCTTGTATTAGAAACTATGGAAGTATCAACCACATTACTTATGATTCCCAAATGATTAAATTCACACAAATATCACTCTTGAAAATTTAAAAATGTATCATTAGATTGAACTTGCTCTCCATTATTCCTTTCATGATTAGGAACTTCAGATTATGTCATAGAGGGTATTGTTCCATTTTATGCCATAAAAGATTGATTGAACACCTTAGTCTAATTAGTAAATTGATTATGAGGCTGATCCCATTAAGAACACCAATCATACTCTTGCATAAGGTTTTTCTGAATAGGTACTAGAGATCTATAGGTGGTGGAAGTATTTGGATTATAATTTTTATATGGTCTAGCATTAGTAACCTACCCTTGTCCTTGAGAATTGGTTTGAAAAGGTGGTTTATTGGTCTGATATGTTTGATTTGGAGCTTGATAAGGTTTGTGAGATTAATTTAAATATCTATTCAAGGATACCATATCATTTTATTGAGATTTTACTAGGCTCCTTATCTCCTTGAATTTCATTTGATTGACTAAGGGTAACTTGTTGATGACCAATTAGTATGAGAATGGGAATAAGAATTGGTGTATGGGTTGTATATCAAGAAATAATGGAATGGGAGGTCTCAGGGATATATTTATATCTTGTATGATGTAATTCTCAACCTTGATGTTGACATCATAGGCATCATGTAAGGTCTCTCCTCCCAATTATATCATAAAAACTATGTCACTATTTAAGGCCTTGAGATAGTAAATGAAGGCATAGTTTGGAGTAGGTCTCACAAGGGTTAGAATCATATCCTTGTTTTTTGATATATATAATTTAAATATTTCATAAAATCTTATGGATCTCTCTTGATGTGGGTTAATTATTTAGATAAAGATAAATGATCACTCTTGTCTTCAAACCTCTGACTCAACTTCTCTTTTAGTTGGTCCAATGAATAAATATAATTAAGAGCCAATGTCCTGTAACAATATAGATCCTTTCCCTTTATTTAAATGGATAAAAATATAATGGCCACATTATCTTTATTAGTATTGTGAATATTACAATTTTTTTCTATATCTTCAATGTACTCAATGGGGGTAATGGTGTTTTCTCCACTAAAGTATGAAATGATTTTAAGCAACACCATACAGATGTTATCATATCTTTTAATGTTTAGAGGAGACCCAACATCAATGTCAATAAATGGTAGGTTTTTATCCATCTTTTGAGTTTTAGGATAATTTTGAGTATAATGGAAATGAAGCTTCCTTCTAAGAGTCTTGGTATAAGGGGAAGAATGAAGTAATCTCTTTCTCTTGACTAAAAATGGAGGTAAATCAAAAAAATCAAAAGGAATACCTTTGGATATTGATCTTGTAGTCATATTTCACATGAAAATTGCTTATTAGTCTACAAATAAGAGCTAAAAACTTGTTGGAGTTACTAGATGTTGCATGAAGGAGGCTATTATAGCTATAATTTTTTCAAGACAAATATTTGGATAACCTTGTTTAAATTAGGTTCCACCAAGTGTGATAGAAATTTTGTCACTCTAAATTTCAACCCTAATAAGATTTTTAAATCCTTACTATTTATATGATATCATGGAATCACTTATAGGCTGTGGGTGGCCTAATTAATGAAGTGAATCTTTAGATTGGGATAACTACCTTGATGCTTCACCCAAAAATACTCACTAACCTACTAATATTACAAGGAAAAAGGATAAAAGAAGACTAAAACTAGAAATAAAACATGGAGGTGATGCACCAAATGTAATTTCCTCTACTTGACTATGATTTCACTATGAAATGACAATATTACAGCCTAATTTTCACAACTCTATATCAGTTCATCCGACACAAGTGGTTATATATGAAGGTTATGGCTAATAAAACAACTAAAGTAAATGATCAAGAGGTCTTATAAAGGACTCTAATGGAAATTATACACTTGAAATCAACAAAACCATTTGACACACATCATATGACATGTGGAAAGATAATAAACTCACATAGAGGCATGAATGAAAATGATAAATACAAGTAATATAAATATCACTAATATCCATCAGTGATTCATCTAAAAATCACTAAATTCAAGATGAATAAAGTATAAATTAGCTTGAATTTATGTAAAAGACAATATCAAGTATTAAATTTGGTAAGGATCCACCATACACACTTTGAGGATGAATATAATGCCTTTCAAGGATTTATTTATAATATAAAGAGGAGAAATGAGGGAGATAGGACAATAAGAAAGTTAATCAGCTATCCTTCATCATCAAAATAGTTACAAATTAGAGGTATTGTGCCACCAAGGGTGCAAGGGGTGAGTTTTCTTCTTTTTCTCAACATCCTAGGCCAAGTGTTGATGGAGTTATTCATGAAGAGTGACATGGAAGATCACCTTAGTAGGTTTGATCCTTCTTGAAACTAACTCCTTTCATTTATAGTTACACATTCAATTTTTTGAGGGGTGGTTACAATTTGATCTCTTGACCAACCTTAATTTATACTTGGGAACCTTCTATGCCAACCTTTCTATTATAATGCTTCTCCATCATGTGAGAGTTACACTTAAACTTTAGAATTCTTATCTTATTGATCTTTGTCCTTTGAACTCTTGTTCATGGTTCATAACTTAAACATTGATGTTGTAGACACCTTAGGATTATTTAGGGCCTTCAAGATTTTGTTTAGCTTAAAGAAATATTGACAAGTTGATAGAGATACCCATAATATTTTGAATGTTCTCAACATCAATGTGTTAGTATGTCATATCCTGATTTCTCTCTAAGTTAAATACCTTGTTTGATCTATGGATTATCATGGTTGATTTGTTGATAAAATAAATTTTGATTAAGATTTATTTCATATGATGATTATGGGACAATTATGTGATTCTTAATTTACATGATTAGTTTGATATGAGTTAGCATTACTTTTATATTATGTTCATTATGATCATGTTTGTTAATTATATAACATTATTTTAAGGATATAATGATGTTTCAAGATAACTACCTTAATTTTTTTGAGGTGGATGTAGCATAAATCCATACCTTAGAGTGTGATGGAGGGATAAAATCATAAGAGAGGGTGGTTTAGATGGAGATGTTGGGGAATGATAGAGAATGAACCCATAAACCCATGGACACACAATAATAGAATATCATGTTTGTGATAAATTGATTGAGATAGATAGTTGTAACATGTTTTGTGTTACTTTTCATTTAGGTGATTGTTAATATGCTTTATAATGTGATCTTGATTGTTGTTGATGATCGTGTTGATTGGTTTGAGTGATTTCACTAATTTTGTGGTCATACGTAATTTATCTTGTATGATGTAAATGATTGGTTGAATGAGTGAATCTATATATGTTTTTACTTACCTTACTACCATATTGGGTATGGATATGTAGTATAATGATATGATGTTATAATAAGTATAGATGAGTTCCATTATTGCTATTTTCTCTATAGGATTAAGGTAATAATAATAATTAGAAGATTATTATTATAATATATGTATATCCTAATATCAAAATATATCAATATCATTGTTTTAAAATGTCTTTGTATTTGATTACATGTTGAATAAAAGTTTAATATTCATAATATATTAAACAATGAATATATTGTTATATGACTAAGGAAAATAATTATGTTTGCATAGTGTTTATTTTTGGATGATATGGTAACTATTAACAATAGCCTTTGAAATTCATATTTGTATTAACCATGTTATATAGTCATTATTTTATTTAGTTGATAGTCGACTTTGCATGGAACAATAATGATTATTGAATAGTTTATATTCATATTGCATGGAAGGATATTGGTAATAGGCTTGTCAAAGGATGAAATTTCATGGAATAACATGGGGATTATGAATTATCATTTATTTGGTTTGGATAGTCAATTTTGTGAAGTCAATGGCATGCAAATATTATTTAGATTATATAATGATTATTATATTAAGTCTTTTGGAAGTTTTGAGATGATTAGGGTTTATAATCAAATTCTGGGTTAACCATAATTTGGCAAAAATTATGATGGAGTTGGTTGTTGGTTGCATGGTGGTGGATTATAGCATACTAGGCATTTTGTTGAGCTATTTTTGCATGTATATTTTTTAGTCAGTTGAGTCAACCATTAATGGAGGAGAAGGTTGTGGTGAGTAAGTTGAGGGAGAAGAATAAAATAAAGTGGGAGAATTTTGTGAGGCATGACCTAACACATAACATATAGAGGATAAGAAACAAAAAGAGAAGAAGAAGAAAGTTTGAGTAAAGGAATATATACAATTTTTTGGCATAATTATCAAGTCAATTTTGTACTTAAATTTCCTATGTAATGATTGAGGGATTTAAATGGAAATGGTTACTAATTTTTCATTATTTAAAATTTTATGGAAAAATTATAATGGGCTTTATGTAGAAGGATCGACCTCATAGAACCTTACATCCAACCCATGGTAGCTTAGGGGAAATTGGGTAGAACCATAGAAATTTGCCATGGTTGTTTTAGGATATAAAGAATCTCTATCCTAAAATCCTATTTTAATTCAAAAAATCTCTATTACACCATGGGATTGATTATTTATTGATGGGTATATTTGATTTAGCTTGAACTAGTTTATTTTCAAACTAGTTTGCTATATATTCATTAAGGTATTTTAATAAATTAGATTGAAATTATGGGATTTTATGAAGGCTCGAGTATGTAAACCTATTTGGTTTTTTTGATTTAAAAGTATGGGTTATTTATTCAAAATGGATTGTGTAGTGTATATATATATATAGATTGAATTGATAACACACACACACACACACACACACGCACACACACACACACACACACACACACACACACACACACACACACACACACACACACACACACACACACACACACACGTATTTTGAAAACCTAGGTCTTTTGAAGGAAATTGTATATGTTACATATAAATAGTTGTAAGATACCTGTATAGATGGACTTGAGTTTTTGATTTTCAATGGATTTATGTTGCATCAGATTTCAAATGCATTTGTAAATTTTTAAGTCAAGACCATAGTTATTATATTTTTGACTCTGTTATGAATCATATATCATGCATACTTATTCATATATGGTTTTGGGAACAATATAGTTTAAGCCATAATATATAACCCAAGTATGGGTAGGTGAATGAGTAAATTGTAGTTTTTGAACTCATATTTATGTATATAAATATACATGAATATGTTAAAGTTGATATGGCAAAGTTAAGATTTCATTGTAAATCATTATATATGAACAAGAGCTATGACTGTGTATTATTGCTTATTCGGATTTGCTTATGGGTTGAACAAGATATTTGCATAGTTGGTAACATGATTGTGTATGCATTTTTATATTTATAGTGCATGAAGAGGTTAATATGGTAAATTTTGTGTTGTTATATTAGAAGAAACAGATTGGGCATAGTCAGCTGAGTGTGTGTTTCATCATACTATTTAATTTAAATGTTAATTTTAATCAATATATTTTAGTATATGATTAAATGGAATTGGTATGAATGGTTGGTTGTATGCAATGTGTGAATCATATGAAATTATGTATGTTTTATTTAAACAAGTATATTGGGATTTCTCTAGTTTATAAAAGGGTTTTGGGACTATTTCATTAGTTGGATGTATAATTAGAGTATACAAAATACTCTAAGACATTAGACAGTGGTTATCTTCTTAGAGTATACTATATACAATAAAGTATTTATATTATGTTAAATTCATACTTTAAATTTCTAAAAGTATAAATATACTTAGTATAAGTTATACGTTATGATTACGTAATGAAGATAGAAATGATTATACCATTTCATATATAAATGTATATATGTACACAACTGTGTTATGTATAAAAGTATTATTATCATAAAAATGTGTAAATGGATGCTTGTATATATTTTAATGTTTGTATTAAAGTATTTATGAGTTTTAAATATAAATAATATTATGATGTTTTGGACTATGTTTTCTTTCATATGTGGAATATGAACAAATATATAAGCCTATGTTATCATGATTATTTTGGGGATGAAATAACATTATAAGTTACTTTGTGATTTGAGTAACTAGAAGTCTAGATAAAATATTAATTGGATGGTATGTTATATCGAGGATTATTTTTTATTATGTTTATTATTTTTTAATAAGCTAGATGTTATGGATTCATTGTATTTCATTTGATAGACTAAATGATTGTATTTGATATTTCTATATTTAGCATATTTTCTTATCAACCAAAGGGAAATATTTTGAATGAACCTATTAGTTTTTATATATTATACATTTTAATCAAATATTTCATCAATGCCACTAAATAAGTAGTGGATATATTCCATTAGATTAATTAGCACCGTCAATGCAAGATGAGGTGTAATCTGATTAAGTGGTGTGTATGAAATTGACTGATCCTAGAGGTATTTAATCATTGAAAACTTTGGCCAAATTAATGTTTTAATTAAACATTGTCATTTTGTATGATGATATAGTTTTCATATTTTTATGATATCATATTAGAATGAATTTATTTATGATACACATTATGTATTAGATATATTCAACACACAGGTTCTGGTTTATCACTCTAGATTCCCCAACCATCATTATCTACACATCTATTAAGGGAGGGCCATCCCCAGGTTGGGAGATAGTGTGGAAGATCTATTATTCATGATTGGTATGTAAAATTAATATAATTATTCTCTCCTTCCCAACTAGAGTACTACACTAGGGACTACACTTGAGATTATAAATTGATACTTGAGTCATGAAGACTCTAGTCCATGGAACTTTGCATTATGTATTATAATTCTATATCAGTGAATGTAATGTTGTATCAGTAGTGGTTGTAATGTTGTATCATTAGTGGCTAAAATTATACTATTTCATTTATGGTTAGATGTAGTAGTTATTATTTATTCAAAATTGTTCATGATTGTTATATCTATTCATGGTGATCCTTAGCCAAGTGGATTAGATATAAACCTATTAGTTAACTAAATTAATGAGATTATTTAAATATCACCAATTTTATTTCTTGTGGTGAAATCTTATGATGAATATGTATAATTAATTAATTTTTTTTGCTTTATTCCAATAAAACCCAGTGGGGTTGTTACATAGTGGACTGCATATGATCAAGTATTTCAACTTTACCTAAAACCATTGGGAAGGCCATGTACATGACCTATAGAGTATTAAAATAATTTTATCAAGTATATTATAGAGTATTCTTAAAATCATAGGCCTTTCATAATTCTAATCAAGTATGTAACCTTGCTTTGTTTTGTAACCAAAAGACAATCTCCTCATAGATTGGTATCTTGAATTAAAACTTGATGTTATTAACTTGGAGTTAAATATAATGAATTATTGAAGAGATTTAAGGTATTTTCCCAACTTTTGAAACCTAATTGATAGATCAAAAAATTTATATACAACTAAAACCATGAAAATAGGTCTAAAAAGGCATTTTCTAGACCATATCCTTATGTTTTTCACCTCACACATGTCAACTTGTAACTCCAATATATGATCCTAAAGTATATGAATATCATAAAATTAGTTTAAAGACATACAAATCCATATGAGGAAATTAAAAGTCTAATTCATTCCATCAAGTCTCTTGAGAGGTTTTGGTAGGGTTTAAAGTGCTTAAGTTTGTTAACAATTGCTCATAAAGTTGAGGACCTCAAATTATGAACTAATGCCAAAAATTTGGATTAAGGGATCCATATTAACATATATAAGAGGAATTTGGTCCCATTAAAAAGGAAAACATTCTTCTAATAATTATAAACTACCCTTCTCGAGCTAAAATTTCAACTAGCACACTCGAGATAGGCCTATTAACATAAAAGTCATCACAATTTCCATTTTCTTATCTCAAAACACCTTGAAGAGATCTATGATATATCCTATGATGTATTATAGTGATATTATCATGTGTTTTAACCATTTAATATTTTTAAAACCATGCTTTACCATGATGAGGGTTTGTAGGTAGATCTGATAATTTGACCCTAAAAGCCTTATTTTGGTTTAAAACCATGCTTGACCATGATGAGGGTTTGGAGGTAGATATGATAATTTGACCCTAAAAGCCTTATTTTCATGTTTTATTAACCTTACAAGGGTTCACTCTCAAAAATTTATATAAGATAATTATTACCCAACACAAACCTCATACTCTCAAACCAATGACAAAAATTTATATTTTCCATTCCTTTTATAGGTAGATTTGTAGGTCTTCATGTAGGCCTAATATCTTGACAAGGACTATGATTATTTCTTATTGAGTGGTTTATTTTATTAATTAAGAGTATAAATAATCATAAAATTTATTTCAAAAACTTTAAAACCTTAATTCACTCTCAAAACCTTTTTTATCAAGTCAAAATTAACCTTTTCCTCTTATTGTTCATATAGAACTGTAGGTCTTCTTTTAGGCCTATTTAGGATTTTTGGCCTTTTTTTTATATCTCAACTTGATAACTTGTGAATATGTTATTAAAATTTAAGATCTTAGGAATGTGTATATTTATATATATCACATTCCTCATCAAATTTTCCATCTCTCATTCTATGCAAAAAATATGTTGCCTTAGTGATTGATTAGGACCTTGACACATTCCACTTGAAGAGCTTACTAGGGGAGATGTAGGTGAGTGTTGTGTATTTTGACATATATATAGGATAAAAAATATTTCAAGATATCTCAAGATAGAGGATTGAGTTGGTGAAGTCTCTATTGATCTCAAAAGTGTGACCATACCTCCTTTAGATAACTCAGATGAGCTATTTATGCTATCTCTAAACCCAGACCAACTTGATGAGTGAGTGATCTATAATAAATAGATATATTATGATAATAAATGGTATTAAGGGGTTTTTTAAAAGGGTTGGTTTAGTATCATAATCCTATTAGTAAATCCAAAAGCATTTTAAGATCCTCATTACTTAACTTAGGCTTGTCATAGTCCTTTTCATACATACTCTAGTCACTTAGACTAAAGCTCTTGAGAATTGCTAAATATAACTTAATATTAATGGTGAATATACATGTTTAATATCATATTTTATAACTCTAAAATTTATATCATACACTTGTCTGATGTTCCAAACCTCACTTGAGGTGTATGATCTTCTCAATCTAACTTTTGCATGCCTCCAAGACTATGCCTCTCCTATGTTGAGGCATGTGTGTTTCAAGTTATAGACATTATACGCATTGAATAATATCTTAGTTTATCTAAAGAGGATTGTATATTTGTGAATAATCTATTATAGTTAATCAATTATCTCTATCTGCATCTTATCCCATTGAAGACATGGAAACCTTAGCAATTAGACTTGTAACTTCAACATGTGGATGTTTATTACACATAACTACCTTTAATATGATCATAGAGGGAAAATTATACATATAATGATATATTAAAATCACCCTCATACAAAAAAATCTCTCAAAATGCTTCAAAATGAAGAAAATTGAGGGTCTAGGGTTTTAGAGGGTTTTAAGATAGCTAAAATCATTATTGATGGTTGATAGATATGGGGGACTTAAATAATAAACTTATGATATATATTTTAATGGAATAGGGGTCCCATTATTTTCATAATATTTTCTTGTCCAAGTCTTTTTCATGTGTATGAATAAACCTTTGAAATAGACCCTCTCAAGCTTACCCAAAGATTGCAGAAGTTGATGGAGAATATTGATAGGTTCTTGATTATTTTAGCCCTATAGGAGATTTTTAAGCATGAATTTAACCTAAATGGAGACTATATAATGCTTTGGTGGTAGTGTTATTTCTTCATCATAACTATTTTGTAATCTTACATTACTTATTGGACCTGATTACATTGAAACATCTATTTACCTAAGAATGAAACTTATTATATCTCTAAATCATACGCCTTAAAATTGTTATTAACTTGATGAAGGTAATTTAACATACAATTATATCCTCTTGATTTAATTTACTATTTATTATGAAAATATGTTGTATTTGGATATCTAAACAATGAGAAAATTAACTTCAAATGAGATAGTACATTAGAAAAGTGTTGACTCTTCTTAGATAGATGTACAGACATGATGAGAGAAAACACAACTTTTCTCAAGTGTCAAATGACATGTCAAGACTTCCTTTGACCTCTACTCCTACAATTTATTATTCATGCTTAATTTCTTCTCAATGGATAATATTATAACATTATAGTAAGCAATATCACCAATAAAGATAATACTTTAATCTCTCCAAATAAACTTTAATCTTTGATAAGGATTGAAAATTCCACAAATAATATCTCATCCACTTGATTTTTTTGTCCATTACTATGAGCACCATGCCATATATGTAAATAACTATGCCACTACCTTAAATATAAATCAACACACTTGGATTTATCACCAAACCTTAATCTTCTTGAAGTTACCTTAATCTAGGCTAACAATGAATAAGACCTTATAGGAAGATATTTTCCAATACACTTAATCAACTAGTGATGTGTAAACAATATACTCATGACCTTATTCACTCTAAACATCATGAAATATGACTCCTAAGACTATATACACCTTCATTTATACCTAATTCCACAACAAAACATATTCTTAACCATTTAGGTATATGAACACTAAAAACAAGCATGATAAAACCTAGAGACCATGAAGGACAACTCATTATACTTGGTTTTGAAAAGTAATGGTCCATGGTGGCCACTTTTAGATAATAGGTACCATGATAGGAATACAAAAAAATCCTACAGATACATTTATCTTTGGTCATATCCTTGGTATGTGTTTTGATTAGACTTAAGGTTGAATTAAAAATATCCTATGGTTTTAATGAATTCAAAATAAGTGATACAAGTGATAGAGTATTCAACTATCAAAGCTCACTTGACTAAGATGTCACGAAATTAGATGATAAAAAAATAAATGAGGGTCATCCACATAAAGTAATATTTCATTTGGGATCATAAATTTTATAGGAAAATTCAAGGAAAGAGATGCATTTTTAGTGTGATTGACATGGATGGACATCTCTTCAAATTGCTGCAAGATGCATTCCTTAGACCCAGGTGAGGTAACTTCTTACCCCATAGGTGGTGGTTGAATATTGTTCATATAAAAAAAAAGTTACATAATGTCATTATAATTTTTTTAATAATTACTCATAATCTCATGAAATGGGATTTGATATGGGAGTCTAAAAATTTATTCTATGGGATCCCACTCATCAAAACTAGTGTGAGTTGGACATAATTGAAAAAGAGGGACTAAATTCTGAAGTAGATCAGACAAAGATGAAACTAAACCCAACTAAATATATTTTTAAGTAAAATAATATGGTATTAACACTATCAATATAGTTGAGACAAGTTAAACCGAGTATATTGAATTGGACAATATAGTATAATCAAAACTTGTTAAAGAAATAGACTATACCAAACTAGTTGATACAATAGGGTAAAATTAGGTAAGAATGATTATACCAAGCTGGATAATATAACTAGACCTAAATTAAAATAAAAAGACTAAATGGATTTTATTGATATAAGAGGAATACAATTGGTCAAAGGAATAGATTGTATAGAGCTGGCTGATATTATTATGGAACTAGGGAACTATTCTTGGTTGGATGATACAATATGATTTACATAAAACTATACCGAGTGGATAATATAATGGGGCTATCATAAAGTAAAAAATTAATTATTTATTTTGATCTAATTTATAAAAAAGGATGTGAAGTATAATATTGAACTATTATACAAACTAGATATGGTATATGAAGCCAAAGATGACAAGGATTGATGTAAGAAACAACATGCTTCATGTTTTTCATTTCACCAAGTTTTTCATGCTATGCCATGTTATTATTCAGCTTCATAGTATTGGAGTAGGTGAATTTATTTATTTTTTAGGGTTTTTATATGGTTCATAAAATTTGGATCTAGTTTAATCCATATTATAATCGTTGGTAGTATGATCTTGAGACATACTAAAATGATAAGAATTGGAAGTTTTTTTTAAAATTAATTGGAATTAGTGAATTCCATAGCTATAGGAATAATGTTATTAAATCCTTTAAAATCCTAAAGTATTTCTTATTTATATTTAAAAAAATATGGTTTATTTAAAAAATTGTATCGATATGACTGATTTAGTTGGTTACATAAGAATGTTTAAGAAATATTGTATCATGCTAGGTGATATTTTATGAAATGGAATTAGGAAACAAGAAGATGTATCAATATGGGTGATAAAATATGCTTATATAAACTAACTATATTAGGTTGGATGATGTATTTGATACAAACATATAACTCTATTAGGTTGGTTGATGTTATGAAAAACTAGAAACTCTATTAGGCTAGTTGATATGTTTGCAGAAGAACTAGAAACTATACTAGACTAGTTGATAGTTGGGTTGAAAGTTTTGATAAAATATAATATGGTTGTGAAGATGTCACTAAAAATAAAAAATGTGAAAATGATCTAGTTAAATGGGGGATAATATTTGCATTGGGTTCACCATATTATTTGATGATGGTGAAAGAAAAGTGAAAATAATGATGATAATTAAAGAGGAAAAATGTGAAAATGATCCAACCAGAGGTGGGACAAAATTGACACTGGGTTCACTGACCTATACCTATCTTATTTCTCTCAATAGACTAGGACTCAAATAAGGTCATAATAATAGAGCTTGTGTGTACTTAGAAAAAGAGGTAATGACCTAGAATAAAAATAGACCTATCAAAGGGTAATCTACACTCAAATGTCAAGAGGAAAGGGTTATAAAACCTAAGCTTATGACATGGGGAATAACTCTCACTAGGGTTCAATGTAGATATATTATTGTAACAATGATTTTAAAGGTTGTATAAATGGATGCATCAAGGATATAACAAGCATACTACATGTAAGGAATTTAATAACAAGGGCAACCCAATCCAAAATAGATAAATTCAATAAACTAATAATAAGGTGATTGATACAATGGTCAACTAATAATCAGTCTATGTAACCTAAGCTAATAATGGAAACCCTCAAAAACCTTATATCTATAATAACTTATTTAGTATAAATAAGAACATAATAAAGGATGAACACATACATTCAAAATAGTAATAAGCAATCAATATATAATATACTAATTAAAAAAATTAAAGAGAGTAGGAATATAGATACTTACCTTTGAGTAGACCCGTTGACACTTCAATCTTCCCTTTTAGTTGGAAAGAGATGTTGTAGATTAAAGAATTCAAATGGTAATATGATGACCTATGTATCCTTAGTTGGGGAATCTAAAGACAAGGTGTACCTTCTTAGTTCAAATTATCATATTAAGCTTCAAAGACACTACAAGACTAGATATGCTAAGACTTCAAACCTCTAACTCCTCTAAAAACTACTTAAGAGCTAAAATGCAAGTGCAATCAAAGAATATGAGTGTGTTATATTTATTAAGAATGAAATATGACCACTACATATATGGATTAAATACTAAAAAATAAATTCGAAATCTAAGCCAAAAGTATCGATCAAGTTGATATAGTTTTAAAATGTCAGTTGTCATAGTACTATATTAGCCATGCTTATATAGTATATTTGACAAAATATAGACTCAAAACTATATTGACCAAGCTAATACAGTGTAGGAAAGAAAATTATGAAAAATATTATATTAGCCTAGTTAATAAAATAAGATATATAGAAGCTAGAAAATCTTGATAGAAAGTAGATGGAGAGGTAAGACAAAAGGAGGCTAAGAGGAGGTTAGACTGATATTACTAAAGGTATGATATAATAATATGAAAACATATCTTAAAAAGTACCATGAGTTGATACCACCACATTCTTAGTATACCTTTTAAGGTGTCAATTAAGGGAGATTGATGCATTGATGAGATACTACAAGAGAAGTTAGTAAAATGATAAAGTGAAAAATATCATGTGTATACATGTAATAATAAAACATAAGGGTAAACTAATAGGATACCATGTAAGTGTGAGAGTATGGTGGATTAGGACCTTGTTTGATTTCTCAAGTCATGCATGGTAAATGTTTGTCAAGATTATCATTATCAAGTACTTAAGACCATATTTTAGTATCTATAGGGGAACAACCCCAACATGTAAAAATGGTTCAATTGTTGACATGAAAGGACTAAAAATTGGTGGTCATATGATTATATCTATGCTTTTAAGTCATAAATACAATATATTTTTGTTATAATGTATTAGATGTAAAGTAGAATTTTTAATAGATCATCAAAAATTATAAAGGATATTAATAAATATATAGATTATCTTTAATGTTTCTTTATTTTACTATAAACTATACTAAAATTTGAAGGGAAATGTTTTATAAAAAATTGTCATAAAAAAATTCCTAACATGTATGGATTCCATATTTAAATGATACGAAACATGATCACATCATACCCTCTAATTATTATAGTACTATTCAATATTTTTCAATATACATGTTCATAAAATATTTAATGATTTTATAGAATTTTAATTAATAACAATGTAAAGTAACTAGTATAGATATCTTAAATAAACTAATCTAAAAAATGTTGATAAATATTAATCTAAATTTATCACATTCCTTGTAAAGTTTTTGTTGAATAGTGAAGGGTATGTATAAGATACTCAAATTTTAAGAAAAGATAATTTATGATGGTCAAATAAATGTCAAATTTAATATCATGCATTGAATTCTATATTATCATCGACATCAAAACTTGCTATCACCTTCTTGACTACCATTTTTAGATGCCTATCAAAGTAACTAATCACACCATGACATGTAAAATTCACAACTATTAAATACCCAATATAAAACACATTTACACCTATATATAAAGATTGGACCAAGTATTTTTTACTTAATTTCAAACTTATTATTATAAATAAATTTAAAATGATCTCCATTTAAACATGTTAAATAAAAAATGTAAATTAAAAACATGTCAAAATTTAAAATGAATATTATGTGTAAATAAATTAATTCCTAAAAAATATTTTTATGACTATATTAACTTCAAATGGACCACTGCTAGTCTCTTTCCTCTAAAAGATAGTAAACACTATATGAATAAGATAAGATAATAATATTGAACTTTTATAATATTAGTGAGTGTTTTTTTTTAAAATGACAATACAAAATTATGTTTTTTGAATTAAAATGAACTTGTGATGGAAAAAATTGATGCACAGTTATGTATTTGTTTTGATATATTGTAGAATGTGAAATAAATTCACAATAATTTTAAGGTTTTGATGGCATGACAAAAGAAACATATTCACAACATAGGTGGAGTGATATAATAATAGAGGCCAATGAAGAAGGGTGGAAAAAAACATCATGAATGAGAGGAGATTCATAGAGAGGAAGAATGGGAATAGAGAGGAGGTGAAGGAGAAGAATGAGAAGAGATAGAGGAGGATCAAGTTGATGGTGAGATTATAGATCAAACCCTTTTTAGGTATTTAATTTGCATGCCATAGGGTAGTGGTGTGGTAATAAGTATTGATAAGCCCAAGGGTGTCATGAGGTTGAACAAGCTTGGTAAGACCTTTCAACACTCTAGTGATTTCGGAAATTATTCTCTAGTCATTGGCATTTACAACAAACTTGTACTCAAGGGTGTGGAGTTGGATGTGAGTAATAGGGATCTAGAAGAGTGAGGCATCATAGGTAAAGTGGTAGGAAAATGGCTAGATATTGGTGAAATTGAAGCTCGGATTAGTGAGAATTGGGTTTTTGATATTTATTTAAAGTTTTTACCAAGAGGGTTATTTTTGGTCTCTTGTGTGGATGGGGAAAAAAGAGATTATATCCTTTCTTCAGGGCCTTAGCTGATGAATGGATTTGATGTTTCCATGCAAGATTGGTGCCATAATTTTAAATCATAGGGTTAGGTGCAAAACAAGATCCCAATGTGGATTTAGATTTATGCTTTACCAATTAAATATCAGGGAGAAGAAAGTCTCAAATAAATCAGTAATCTCATGGGGGAGTTCATATCAATTGATCTAATTTTGATGGATGGCACTCTAGTATCATATTCTAAAATGTATATTCAAATATATATTACAACCAAATTTTTTTAAGCCATCATTATTATATCCTTTGTTAGAGAATGGGTTTAGAATATAGAAATTGAGAAGCTTCTTTTTCATTTATTTAGGTGTCACTAGGTAGGACACATCCCCATCCTTCTATTTGTAGAATGGTGAATAAATTATGAAAATTTAAATATACTCCTCCTCCTCCTCTTGATTTGTTCTTGAGAAGAAATAGTAGAAATTGGTTCAATAGTTTGTTAGACAATCATACCATTCGAGGCTGATCTAGGCATTCTACTCTGAATTACGTGGATCCATCCCATTTTTGATATATGTTGATTAATTTTAAAATATTGGTTTCTCAATATTAAAAATTGATTCACCTTTTAATATCCTCCCAAAATTATTATGACACCATGAGAGTTGTTGAAGACAAAGTTTTAGATTTGGTAAGGCTAGTGGCTGATAATATGAAGGTAGGAGAAGAAAAGGAACATGATTTGGATGAGATGGGGGGTTCAGTTGTAAAGAGTGATTTAGATGAGGATTTTTTATCTATGGAGATCTTGATAATTTCCCAAAAATATTTCCCTATATCTGAACCTAACTATGGAAAGAAAATCAAAAGAGGGCATACATCAAATTTTATGAAATTAAGTGAGCAAGGTCTATTATAGAATAAAAATTCCATCACTAAATTATTTTTTGGAGTGTGGGGGGTGGAAATCCCCTCACCAGCATCATGAATCTCATATCATATAATTTTAGGGGCCTAAATACCCCTAGTAAAATATTCTTGGTAAAGCATCAAATGGTACCTCTTCATCTAGATATTATCATCTTCCAAAAAACTAAACTTGACAATGAGGAGGTGAATGGGTACCT
>JARHVA010001217.1:790000-827500 GCA_037957365.1 Torreya grandis | reverse complement strand
TACAAGTTTAATCATTTGAAAATACAAGTTTATTTTTAGTCACATGGAGAAACAAAATTCTTAATGTTTTTATAGTCTATATAGAAGAAAAAACATTGTATAACATCTCAATATTGCTTTAAAAAAAATTAAGAACCACTTTTTCATAGTCCACCTCTAAGACAAAGGTTGGAAAATTATTTGATGTTAAATATATTTTAATTGGTTATCATGAATTTGAAATGAAGCATTGAATGGTATGTCATAAAAATATTAACAAATTCACACTTGTAGTTATTTTGAATCATTGGTAATTATATTTTTAAACACTCTTGATCGATACCCAAGAAAAAATGTGAGTGCCTTTAGGGTCCCTATATATGTAGGTGGCACTGCACCAACTAAAGCCTCACCTCTAATAGAATAGAAAGTTTGGATTAATTCAACAAGGATAGTTAGATAGATGTGGTCCCCATATAACTATGGGCTACCTATATATATGGGCCTAGAGGTAGGCCTCAATGGGCCCATATATATATGAGCATGAGCTAAGGTATATAAAGAGTGATTAGGAGATAAATTTATCTATATATACCTAAATATCCCATCTCCTTAACATAAACATTACTAGAGATTTCAAAACTTAGTGAACTTATATAATTTAATTGTATAAAAAAATTATATAGTGGATGAGATACAAGTTAAACCATATATTTTATCCATTGAATCCTATCCATAGATAAAAAATACATTCAAATAATTTTATAATATTAACAATAAAATTCTTGTAATTGAGGTCAATTCTCTAGAGGAATGTTTCATCACTTGTAATGGAGGAAATGTGCAAAAAGCCTACTTCTTATTTGAGACTTTCACCAAATAAAACTCAAATATTTAACGAAAGATGAAATAAAATATAATAGATTAACTTTATGTATAAATAAATTTTATTTAACTTATAATTTTAATATTTGGAAGAAAAATAAGTTCTAAACATATACACTAAAATATATATATATATATACATATATATATATATATATATATATATATATATATATATAAAATGCATTTTTTGAGCTCTACTAGGATTTGAATGAAACATTAGTGAAGTATCCATTTTATTTAGTGATATATTTAGGAGATGAACTTGGTGATTCCTACCAAGGTTAATAGGAAAGGAAATCAATGGATCCCAAAAAGGAGGGCACACTATCAAGTAGTGATAGGAGAAGGAACAAGTTTGAAGAAAAAGGAAATAATGGAAACCATTAATGCTAAGCGTAATTAAAAGGAAAATATACCTCAAAATATAAGAATAGTATACTTAGAAGTAATAAAAGATAGTTTGATCATAATACTAGTTTTGAGTAAACTTGAGGATAATATACACAAGTTGGTGACAAGAGGACTGATTTGTAGATCCTTAGGGATGTAAATATTTTTGGAAGATATGATGAACCAGAACAATAAGAAATGGAAATCACATGGAGAGTATGATTTTTTTTTTCATAAACACATGTAGATTATACTCTTTAAGGTTTAAATTAAGGGAGATTGATGCATTAGTGAGATATTGCAAGAAAATTTAGTAAAATGATAAAGTGAAAAATATTAGGTTTATACATGTAATAATAGAACATAAGGGTGAACTAATAGGATATGGTGGATTAGGACCTTATTTTATTTCTCAAGTCATGCATGGTAAATGTGTGTTAAGATTATCATTGTCAAGTACTTAAGACCATATTTTAGTATGTATAGGGGAACAACCCCAATAGGTAAAAAGGGTTCAATTGTTGACATGAAAGGACTAAATTTGATGGTCATATGATTATATCTATGTTTTTAAGTCATAAATAAAATATAACTTTGTTATAATGTATCAGATGCAAACTGGATTTTTTAATAGATCATCAAAAATTATAAAAGATATTACTAATTATATAGATTATCTTTAATATTTCTTTATTTAACTATAAACTATACTAAAATTTGAAGGGAAATGTTTTATAAAAAATTATCATAAAAAAATTCCTAACATGTATGGATTTCATATTTAAATGATACGAAACATGATCACATCATACCCTCTAATTATTATAGTACTATTCAATAGTTTTCATTATGCATGTTCATAAAATATTTAATAATTATCTAGAATTTTACTTAATAATATTGTAAAGTAACTAGTATATATATCTTAAATAAACTTATCTAAAAAATGTTGATAAATATTAATCTAAATTTATCACATTCCCTATAATTTTTTGTTGAATAGTGATAGGTATGTCTGAGATACTAAAATTTTAAAAAAATATGCTTTATAATGGTCAAATAAATGCCAAATTATATATCATCCATTGATTTCTATGCTATCATGGATGTTAAAACTTGCCATCACCTTCCTAACTACCTTTTTTAGATGCCTATCAAAGTAACTAATCACATTATGACATGTAAAATTCACAACTATTAAATACCCAATATGCAACACATTTACACCCATATATAAATATTGCATCAAGCATTTTTTTTAATTAATTTCAAACTTCTTATTATAAATAAATTCGAAATGATCTCCATTTAAACATGCTAAATAAAAAATGTAAAATAAAAACATGTCAAAATTCAAAATGCATATTGTGTGTACATAAACTAATTCCTAAAAAATATATTTATGACTATGTTAACTTCAAATGGACCACTACTAGCCTCTTTCCAATAAAAAATAGTAAACACTATATGCATAAGATAAGATAATAATATTGAATTTTTATAATATTAGTGAGTGTTTTTTTTAAAATGACAATGCAAAATTATGTTATATTAATTAAAATGAACTTGTGATGGAAAAAATTGATGCATAGTGTTTCTATGCAATTTCGCTTTCACATTCAAAGAGAGAAAATGAGAAACTTAAAGAAATGGTCAAGGCTTGTATGTACCTGGATGTAGTCGTGTGCACCGTTATCCAAACGTTGTGAGAAATCCTCTTTGGTTATGGAGGATGACACCTGAAAGAGACAAACACTAAAACATGAAAAATGTTAGCTGATAAGAGGGTGGATTGCCAAGCAAAAGCTTGGTCCTAGAAGCGCTAAGGCTTCTTGGAGGATGACAATCTACTGTTAAAATAGAATATGATAGAGACAGGAAAGAGAAATAATAAAAGACTAAAAAGAAAGAACTGAAAGCAAATGCATACCTGATAAGCTGCAATCTACTTAGCATAGTCACTGTCAGTGGTGATATTTCTGGCGTCGGTCAGGAAGTAGCCGACGTCGGTTAGACTACCGACGTCGATAGGGGAAATGGATGAGGTCAGTCAGGGTAATGGCCAGGGATAGGTTATAGGTCTGGTTTTTGGTCTACAGAATGGACTATGGTCTCATCTAGGGGTCTAAGGGTCTGTGAGGGATTCAAAGGGACTGCTTGGGGTCTAAGGGACAGAGAATGTTGTCTGGAAATGGACTGAATTGGTGACAGAGGCAAAAAGAGGATGAATAGGAGAGAGGGCTTTTTAGCCTCTCTGGGAAGGATAGAGAAGGTTGGGTCAAGGATGCTTGGAATACACAGTAGACAAAATGCTAATATATTCAAAATGACACTAAAATGAAAATAGTACAAATACTTAACTGTGATACGAGTTGGCAAAGGTGCAGAAGCTGTGTTTCGGTTGTTGCTGGTGATGGAGATATCGTGCAATCCCTGTGCATAATGTCTAATGCAAGACCTCAGTGCTTAGAAAATGCTGTCAAGAATGTTAATCGCTGCAAGAACACCAAGAAGCTAGAACACTAGAAAGCAAAAGCACGAGAACTTGGTTTTGCCAGAAGAAGATTCGAGATTCATGATTAGCTCTAGAGATTAACGATCTGTGATTAGATTCGTCAAAGGGTTAGAAAATTGGTTTAAGTATAATCGACGTCGGCGATCCCGCTGGCGTCGGTTGACATTTGATCGATGTCGGTGGGTGGAGAACGGGTAAAAGAGCCACCAAGCCCGTTCTCCATCTGCCAAGTGCACTACCCGTTGGAGAATTGTCAAAGGTTGGGCTAAATATGCATGAGAGTTGGTTAGGCGGTTAGAGAGAAGTAAGAATAGGTCTTGGGTGAGCCATAGGGTGGGAAATAGTCCAAGGCGAGGTGTCAGACGAGGTGTTATAGGTGATGTGTCAAAGGGGAGGATATTAATAATAAATTATTATTTTTAAATTAGTAAGTGCATGGTTTAAGAATGGGTTAGGAATGGACCAAGGGGGAAGATGACCAAGGGTTAGACATGATTTCAGTGTCTACATTTGCCCCTTTTTGTCTTGTTGGTTGCTCTAGATGAACTGCAAGACAAAATAGGAGTTGGTTGCCCCAGGTATGGGATAAGGTTGATTTCGTCTTGTTGGTTGTTCAAGTGAACTGCAAGACAAAAATAGAAGGGTCGGTTGCCCCGATTATGGATGAGGTATTCCCCCTCAAAGTAGGAGTTGAGAGAAGGGAACCTGGAATCGGGTGCTAATTTGACAAAGAGTGGATGAAAAAGGGTGAAGATGGAGTGGGATTGCTGCAAAAGTTGTGATTGCACGTACACCACTTCACGAGATGGTCAGGTCAAATTGTCACGGGTCGAGGGTTGAGGAGTGCCAAAATTGAAATAATTGAGCCCCAACATTTAGTCAACTACTAATTGGGTTATTCAATCTAAGCTGAAGCTTTAATGGTCATCATGTTCCAGGTATCTCAAGCTCAGGAAGTGCTCTCGAAAACATGAAAATGTCACAAGTAGTAGGGATGAACCGGCTTGCGATCCTATACTTGTGAAGGTCAAAAATATGTGCACAATTTTGCTAACCAATCATGAGGTAGCATACATGCAAAAACAACCAAGGCAAAATCGCTTTGGAAGTAGTTGCGGTTATAGGAGATGGTCATGATCTCCAAGGTCTGGTGGTTGATGGACGGAGGCAAAAAGTGATCTCAAGTGTGCCCCAGGGGGCCAAAATGACTTGTAATGGAGGGCTGACTGATTGGGGGCATGATTTTGGGGCAACGTGATGAAAAAAGGAGGTTTGAAGGTTGCCGATGTCAGTGATAAAACTGACATCAGAGACATAAAGGGACCGACGTCGGCAGGATATCGACCGACATCGGTGGACTAGGGCATGATGATGCCGACGTCGATGGCCTGCCAAATCTGACAAAACCAGATTGGCAGCCCACCAAAAGTCATTTGTGCTATTTGACTGAGAGAAAAAAAAGAGCTCTGTAGATCTTTGAGTGAAAGTGACACTAAGTTGACCGAAGAGTAGTGTGAGGTGTCAGAGAAACATTGGTGGAGAGAAAGAGGTGCATGGAGAGAGATTGGAGGTTGCAGAGATGTTTGTGGGCCTTGAGGAGCTTGAGGGCATAGTGATGCAAAAGTGATGGCAGAGGGTAGTAGAGGACCCGTGGGAGGTCCACCACCAGTGGCACCCATCGTGCCACCATGCCGGTGACGCTGAGACGAGGTAGGAGGGTCTCTAAGCCCTATTTGGTTGATTTTTTGTTTTGATTTGATTTTTGAAATTTTGATTGATGTAGGTAGAAATTAAGAGGGGAGGGTAGCTAGGAGGATGGGGAAGGGATCTAGGATAGGTTAAGAGGCATTGAGAGGGTTTTGGGAGGTATTGGGGGGTAGAAATGGGGAAGCCCTAAATTTAGGGCTCAACCCATTTGGCCCTAGGGCCAAACTAGTCACTGACATCGACGTGTTCACCGACATTGGCTGACCAGCGATCGGCGTCAGTCACTAACCTACCGATGTTGATCAGTAAGTGATCGATGTCGGCTAGGTGGGTGCCGTCACCGGCATGCTAACTGATGTCAGTGGCTGCCTGATCAAAAGAGGGATGAAAAATGGTCAAGTTGAGGGGTCGAAGTGATGCTAAGGGCTTCCCAGGGGTCGAGTCAGGTGTAGATGGTCAAATAGGTTGGTCAAAATAGAAAGAGGAGGAAAATTTTTAACATGAGATTGACTTGGGTGGATGCAGGTGAGGTAGACTCTGATGCTGCGAGATCGAATGCTGACATTGCTGATGCAGATGCATCGGGACATCATAGGAGAGGAGTGGGTGCAGATGAGCGCAGTGGGACTAGGCAGGCTACGACGCTACTGTAGAGTGGCATGGGATGTGATCCTGATGGTGGTGCTGATCGAGTGGTGGGATCATTCCACCAACACTTTCCACCTGCCCACTGGAGAGATGACAGTCATAGTGGAGGATGTATACTAGATTTTACAACTGCCGGTACATAGAGCAGACCTATATGCGTGCTTGAGAGAGGTGCATGATATTCATATGGTTACGCTATTTGGTGAGCACGTCATTGAGACTAGTTACCATTCAGCGAGCTTTGCGTATGAGCCCCTTTACACTGTGGATGAGGATACACATCGGCTAGTGATTCTGATGATGATAGGCATCACGGTCTATGCATTGCCAGATGTAGAGGGAGGCAAGTTTCTGGTCACTATGACTAGAGTTTTGATAGATATGATAGAGCAACAAATAGTATTTGCTTGGGCACCTATCTTTTTGGCCCAGGTGTATAGAGAGCTATGGGGCATTAGTCGGTGGCGACGGTATAGCTTGTGTGTCGGCCACCTCCTGCATTGCTGGGCTTACGAGCACATCATGGTCACATGACCTCTCGACCTCCCAGTGGTAATTCAGGCTAGTTTTAGAGTTGGATTTAGGTGATGGCACGAGGTGATGGTGCAGACACGGGTGGATGGAGTGGTCAGGGATATTGACCACTACAGAGGGGTATTAGAGGCCCTGATCCCTACAAATATCATCTAGAGACCATACTTGGTGTATCTAGCATTCAAAGATCAGGGAGAGCAGCTGGTCGAGACTCAGAGTATGTGATGGGTTAGGGGCAGATGAGCCAATGAGCTTAAGAGGGTGCCAGTGGAGAGAGTGCAACACCAGTATGGACTGCATCAGGATATGCCACCTGCCTTTCCACTGTATAGATGGGATGACATTGAGGCACCGCTCCCATTGCTAGAGGAGATAGAGGGCCCTGATTTTGAGGAAATACCAGTAGGCCTTGAGATAGTAGACCTAGGATGTACAAAGGCCTACTCGACATGGTGGGCAGGTCAGTATATAGGGGTGCAGGTGGGACCACAGCTTGATCTACAGGCAGTGATCAAGGACAGAGATATGGTGAGGCAGGAGAACGACACTGATAGATAGGAGAGAGATGTTGCCATCCAGGAGAGGGATGCATCACAAGGATGAGTGACCATTTTGGAGAGCCAGGTCATAGGTTTATAAGAGGAGATGGCAGGGTTGACAGGTTGAGTGGCTGCTTTGATAGGGCAGGTCACTATTTTGCAGAGTCAATTGGCCACAGCCCAGGCACAGGCATTGGCAGGATAGGGTTTGAGAGGACAAGGCTCGATGCAGCATCCACCTCAGTAGCTAGTTCAGTAGCCCACACAGTCAGTGTCAGTTCAACCAGGGTTTTCATAGCCATAGGCTTTAGTGCAGGGCACGGCAACAGGTTTGATGGGTCCACTACAGACTGTATCTTTAGTTAGATATAGTGATGCACTGGACGAGATCACGTATTATGAGAGGGCCATCAGGGGGTTCCCTCAGATATAGTGATACTCTGAGATGAGGGTAGAGCTAAGCTGACAGCGGTCTATGTCTTGAGTGATGGCTTCTGGGTCTCGCAGATGACATAGATTAGAGGGGGGAGAGGATACAACATCTTCTTGACCACCGCCACCACCACCACAGCCACAACCTTGAGGGCAGATTTTGATATTATGTATATACCGGCCTGTGAGCCGATGATGCGAGATGTATTTGAGGGAGATAGAGGCACAAATTGTGCGATTGTATAAAACATTGATATATATATATATATATATGATGTGATTTTGATCATTGATGTGTTATGAAAAATGTTATGGATGCGTTTGTATGTTATTTTGATTGGATACATGTTTTGATATGATATTTAGGATTATGATGCTGATATTGTTGTGTTGATATGATGATGAATGTATGATTAGGATTAATGATTAATGATATGGATGAAAATGATTAATGTTAATGATTATGAAAATATGTGATTGTTTGAGATGTGATTGGTAGGTGACGAAAGAATGTGATGGAAGAAATGTGATGAAGGAATGGCCGAGCTAACCCCAGAAGACCCCATGTCAACTGAGTGCTACCTACATAGCCCCTATTGTTAGGGCCTCAGGCCAATGTAGTTTTCCCAAGAGGGAGGAAAAAGATCAAAGTGGTTAATTTTGGTCATGATAATGATATAACACTTCCCACTTGTCTGAGGGTACATGCTTTGAAATGATGAGGAGAAGATGATGCTACAGCCTTTTCCAAATGGTGTATTCTGTAACATTGGTCGGGGTTCTTCATCCCTAGCAACTATCCATATTCGTGATGGATGAATGCTAAAAATGAATTGCAGGTTGATTTATGCTTTAGCAAGTAATGGTTTATGCTTGACATAAATTGTGTGGTTGATAGTTTCCATGTGTATTGATGTCTATGGAAACCAGAATGAGTAGGCTATGTGAGTGGTTTGAAAAGAGTCAAATTGAATTGTGTGGAAAAATGATGTGGTTGAATGTGACCAAAGTGTAGGTAGAAAGTAAAAGGCATAAGTGCCCTTTTATTGACAAGGACCAAAATGACAACATAAATAGGGGTTGTTAGAACCAAGAGCCCCATTCATGTGTTGCATCATTGACTATGAGTTGTGTTAGAGTGGTAATTGAATCACTTCAACATTAAAGTGAGATCGAAGTCCCTTGAGTAGGTGATATGATAGGAGGAGAGGATAACCCATGTTAGAGTAGGGATAACTTTGCCCCTTTTTATAGGAGACCCTGAGACAACTACAAGTCAAGTCCATGACCCATTTTTTTTTTTTGGTGCAGACTGATCGATGCAAGAAGTCTACATAGAGATGTCATCTTGTTTTGTGGTCATTTATGAAGCTAATCGATGTGGGAAGCTTCTAAGAAAGTGCTATTTGTAGCAGGATTTAATCATAGCCATCCTTCGAGGGAGTGGTCTATATTTTGCTTTATAGATTAAAGGGATTTTGAATAGCTATCCTTCGAGGGAGCAGTCTATTAGCTACAGTAATGATAGTACAACTATCCTTCGAGGGAGCAGTCTGCTTTTTGATTTGATTTTGTGACCTTGGATATTTTGACATCTTGATTTAGTTTTGACAGAATGTTAAGTCATGGACAAGACTATAGAAGGTCAAGGACTCCCTTTTATTAGGACAAAGCATCCATATGTTATAAAAGGGTTATAGAGGATTTGTTAAGGGAAAAAGGGTGGAAAGAATTGAGGATTAAAAGGACAGGGATTGCTCAAGGGATGAGCTCAAGTTAAATGTCAAGTGGATGAGTACTCGACTAACAGTAGAATGGTCGTAGATGCAAAGCATTAAGGGGCTCAGGTTCTGGCCAGCCTTCAAGAGAAGATAGATGATAAGTCCCTGATCCATACTTGTGTGTGATGATATAAGGTCTGAGCCAATTAGGAGCAAATTTGCCTCGTTTACTCCATTCCATATTGGTCACATGTTGGTTCTCTTTGAGGATGAGGTCTCTGATATTGAAATCTCGTTCTCTCAGAGTTTTGTTATAGGCTCATTTGATGTGATTTTGATAGACATGGAGATGGTTGAGGGCAGCAAGACGATGTTCGTTGAGTAACTCAAGTTGAGCTAATCGATATTGACAAAAGTCATCATTAGAAAGAATGTCATGGAGTGAAATGTGAAGAGATGGGATCTGTACTTCGAGAGGTAAGACAGCCTCTGTCCCATACACTAGAGAGAAAGGGGTAGCACCTGTAGAGGTTTGGATACTAGTGCGGTAGGCCCACAAAGTGAAGGGTATGTGAACATGCCAATCCCTTCCAGTGTCATTGACCACCTTCATGAGAATTTTAGTTAAGATTTTGTTAAAAGCCTTGGCCTACCCATTTGCTTGTGGGTAGTAAGGTGAAGAAAAGCTGAGTTTAATGCCAAAGGAGTCACAAAGTTTTTGGACAGTTTTGTTTTTAAATGACTTTCTGTTATCAGTGATGATTTTGTGAGGTACACCGAAATGACAAATGATGTGGGTGTTAATGAAGTCAACAATCTTGTCGGCTTTTGTGGAGACGAGAGGAATAGCTTCCACCCACTTAGTGAAATACTCGGTGGCAGTGATGATGGACTGATGATGAAGAGACGAATGAGGGTTAATCTCGTCGATGAGATCTAAGCCCCATTGTGAAAAAGGCCAGAAATCTTGAGCAACTTGTAAGGCGTGACTAGGGAGATGAAGCAAGTTAGCATGCTGCTGACACTTGATGCAATGACGAACATAATCGCTACAGTCTTGATGAAGAGTGGGCCAATAATAACCTAGGCAAAGGATGCACTTAGCAACCGAGTTACCACTAAAGTGTCTGCCACAAATCCTGTCATGGGCTTGTTTAACATCATGAGAGGCTTCAGTGAAATTTAAATAGCGAAGAAGAAGGCCGTCAAAACCTCTTTTATAGAGAAGGTCCCCTAGCATGGTATAACGAGCGGTGCGCTTGATGAAAGCCCACCCTGCATTGCTAGAGAGATTGGGAGGAATGATAGAATGAGCCAAGTAGTCCTCAAGTTGTTTATACCATACATCTTGTGAACTAGAGTCTATGGTGTGGATGAGATTGATGTCAATGGAAATGTATGAAGGCAATGGCACACAATATACCATGACATAAGTTCTTGATGAGGATGATGAAGAAGGAATATGCGAGGTGAGGGAAGCCATGGTATCAGCAAACTTATTCGTAGATCGAGGGATAGTTTGCAATAAGTGATGGTCAAAAGATGCTAGAAGGGTGTCAACACGGTGCTTCTACCTTTGTAAAATTTCATTTTTACAGAGATATGAACCATTGATTTGATTGACGACAAGTTGTGAGTCACCAAAGATGTTGATGGTCTTGATATTTAAAGAAAGGGTAGTTTGAAGTCCCAAAATTAAGGCTTCATATTCAACCATATTATTGGTACATTCAAAGTCGAGTTTGAAAGATAGGGGCATGGGCTCACCTTCGTGTGGAATGAGGATGACCCCCGCACCCCCACCGAGTTGACATTTGGAGCCATCGAAGAACATCGTCATTTGGTAGAATGTGTCATCAGTCAAGAGAGTGGCAATAGATTCATCAAGAAACTCACACTGAGAAGGTTGATTGTTGGGAAGAGGGGCATCTGCTAGTTGGTCAGTGATTGTTTGCCCCTTTATAGATTTTTACTGGACAAATTCTAAGTCAAACTCAGCAAGAAGCATGAGCCAACGAGCCATACGCTAGTTTTGATATGGCTTGGAATGCATGTATTTAAGAGGATCAGTGTGAGTGATGACAAAGGTTTTGTGATTAAGAAGATAGTGATGAAGCTTGGTAGTGGCAAAGACTAATGCCAAATAGAGTTTCTCGATATGATTATACCAAGTTTCATAGTCGACAAGTGTTCAGCTTATGTAATAGACCGCTTGCTCACGGTGTTGCTCGTCTCGATGTGCGATCATGGCACCTAACGAATGATTAGTTGCTGAGATGTAGAGGTAGAAGGGCTGGTCGTCTTTTGGTGGAATAAGGACTGGTGGAGAGACCAAATAACATTTGAGGGCGTTAAAAGCCTCTTGGCAATCTTTATCCCATTTAAAGGAGACGTCCTTCTTGAGGAGGTGATGAAAGGGTTGGCAACGGTCAGAAAGCTGTTAAATGAAGCAGCTGATGGATTGGAGCTTCCCTTGTAGACTGTGAAGTTGCTTGAGATTAGTTGGAGGTGGCATTTCGAGGATAGCATAGATTTTGGTAGGATCTATCTCGATGCCATGAAGAGAGACAATGAACCCCAGGAGCTTTCTTGAGAGGACCCTAAAGACACATTTCTTGGGGTTAAGATGGACATTATACTGAAGAAGGCGAGAGAAGATGATCTTGAGGATAGTCAAAAGGTCGTGACGAAGCTTAGACTTGCCAAGCAGGTCATCTACATAGTCCTCATGATTTTATGGAGGAGATCATGAAAAATGTAAGTCATGGCACGTTGATATGTGGCGCCTGCATTTTTTAGACCAAAAGGCATGACCCGATAGCAGAAAGTTCCCCATGGTGTAATGAAGGTGGTTTTGTGCTGATCTTCCGATGCAATCAGGATTTGGTTATATCCTAAAAATCCATCCATGAGTGATAACATCTCATGGCCAGTCGTAAGATCAACAAGTTGGTCAATGTTTGGAAGAGGAAAGTCATCCTTGGGACAAGCTAGGTTAAGGTCACGATAGTCTGTATAGATTTGGATCCCCCCAGTTGCCTTGGTGATAAAAACAATGTTAGATACCCACTGTAGATAATCGATGGGTTGGATGAAGGAGACAGAAAGAAGGCACTGAAGCTCCTCTTTGATAAGGAGTGCAACATAAGGATGCATTTTGCAAAGCTTTTGCCTAACAGGCTTAGCCTCTAGGTTTGTGATGATGTTATGAGTGGCAATGTTAAGGTCGATGCCAGGCATGTCAGCGTAGGTCCAGTCAAAGGCCTTGCGATTGTCTGAGAGAAATGTGGTATAGTCGATCTACTCCTGGGTGTCTAAGATTGACCAATCTTTAAGACATGAGGAACACCAGAAGATGAAAGTTTAATGTCAATGGTTGATTCATTTAACATAACCTACATTTTAGAAGGGAGGGAGCACTGAATGAAAGAATCATTAGCACCCATATAGGTAAGAATGGCATCATTGTCTATGCAGTGGACAGTGTTGATGGTTGCTGATTCATCGTCTATCATGCTGGGATAAACGAGAGGAAGAGACCTGGAAACCTCATTGAGCTGATAGGTTAGGGGTTCCAAGCAGATGGTGTTTATGCAAAAAAAAACTAGGAGGGATGGAAACCACCAACTTCGTAGGTGAGGATGGAAGAATAGGCGAGTCTGGAAGAGATTGGTTGATGGTGGGTTCAGGGCAAAGGTTTGTAGAAGCCTCATTGGGCTCTTTTAAACCCAGTCCATATCATTTCTTGGCATTATCATCATTGGGTGGTTTGATGGGCTGATGCGAGCCTTGTTCGTAGCGCCCAAAGCCAAAACCCTTCCATGCACACCTATAAAGGTAGGTATGTGCAAAGGTGGGGTTGCCAAGAAAGGAGAAATAGGATGTAAATAGTTGAGGTGAGGAGGAAGGATTTAAGTCAGTAGGAGCTTGATCCAGCCCCCCATAGACGAGATTAGTTCGAAGACTAGGAGGACCATAAGGAATGACCATTCTGATCTGACGATCATAGTTTGGATTTTGATGAAGCTGTCCATACTCTTGAGGAGTCTAGAAAATGTCTAGAGTAAGTAGGCGATATTCCCCCAGTGAAAGTCTTTAGAAGATATCATCCATGGGGTCCTTGGTTGTTAATTGAGAAGGTGATGTAATGGCAACCATTGTTTGTGTACTAGTTGATGCTTCCGCAGATGGAGACGATGTTTGGGTTGGTGCCTTGAGAGGAATAAGAACATCATTTGGTTGATAAGTTGTGTTACAAGTCTTAAAAGGGGATGGGTCGGCAAGAATGACATGGACTTGTTTGTCGTGTTCAAATTTGACACAACGGTGAAGTGTTGAAGGGACACAAGCCATGGCACAGATCTAGGGTCATCCTAATAGCATGTTATATTGGAATTATCCCTCAATGATATAGAAGAGCTCCAAGATTGTGCGTGGACCAACGCAAATATGGAGGACAATAGTGCTAATAGTGTTAGTGGTGGTGTCATTAAAAGATCTAAGGATTGTGTCGATTTTTGATACGTAATTCTTGGGAAGAGCCAATTGATCAAAGGCATGGGTAGAAATGATATTAATGCTGGCACCCCCATCAATCATAACTCATTTAATACGGGTTCGATCAATGTAGGCTGTGATTAAAAGAGTAGCATCCTGATCTTCCAAGGTAGAGGTAGGAATTTTAGAATCACTAAAAGTGATAGAGGCAACGGGGGATAAAGAATGGACTAGGGCAGCTAGTGGTTGAGGGTCTTCAAGTTGGACCTCCTCTACCTGTAAGGCTTTGATTAGAGCTTGACGATGCTGGGGGGAGCTTTGGATAAGGTCATCTAAGGTCATCTTCACAGGCGTTTGGTGAAGTTGTTTTATCATAGATTCTTTGATTGCCTCTGAAGAAGGGGGTTGGGATGCACCTAAGATGGAAATCTTGGGTTTTGGTGGTTGAGGTGACTAGACAAAAGGATAGGTCCAAGGAATAGCAACTTTTTCTTTCACCTTGTCCTTTTGTGACCTAGTGGTTATGTGGATAACATTGATTTCAAAGATAGGAGGGGAAGAAGGGGTCATGGCCTGCTGGTGAGATGTTGATGTGGTTGAAGAGGTTGGATGGGAAGGTGTCGAGGGTTGGTCAAGAGTGTCCTCAAGGAGAAGAGTGTCTTTTTCCATATAGCAGTGAATGACTGCCTTGAGGGCACAACAAGTCTCGGTATCGTGTCCTGGCGTACAATGGTATAAGCAAATCTTCATATCGTTGAACTAGGAAGGTTTTAACTCGAGGGGTTGGAATGGCTTGATAGATGGAAGGGTTATGCTAGAAGTCTACAAAAGTTGGCATAATATCAAAGCGTATGAACCTACTAACGGGTCTGTGCTTGTTGATGCATGACGCGCTGGTGACTTTTGCTTGGGAGGTGTTGAAGAAGGCTTCTGTACCACCTTTTGGGTTGGTGGTGCAGCCACATGTGAAGATGACACTTTCTTCATGAGAGGTGCCAAATTTTTGAGAGGGGGTAGACTTGTGGTGGGCAAAGGAAGTAATGGAGGTAAATTGTGTTGGTTAAGGGTCGGAGTAGGGAGCACGCCGATTAGGGTAGAAAGATGAGGGCCTAAAATGGAGGGTAATGTTGACGGTGGAGGAGGGGTTCACTTCTGTGGTTTGGCAGTCTTCTTCGACTTGGTTGAGAGACTACTATTGGTCGAGCTCTGGTCTAAGTCCACTTTCACTTGTGGGTGAGTGAGGGTAGAGACAGGGCGAATGTCGAGTGACTTGATCGGTTTAAATGGGGTAGATGCAAGTTTAGAAGTGGGAGTCTGGTCTTTGTTGAGAGTCCTGGGAGATTTTGCCTTGGGAGGATTAGTAACATGAGATGAGAGGGCACGGGGATGTTGAAGAGCTTTAAGACACTCCCACAATCCCTAGTGTTCCACTTTCCTCGAAGGGAGAAGTTTGATTTTCTCCACTAGGCGAGAAAATGGTTAAGAAGATGTTGTATGAGGTTTGGGTCCTTGAGAAGATGTGAGTGGTTGTGGGGCTGAAAATGCGTTAGGTGTGGCAGTAGTCTTGGACCCAAGGTGTGTGGGAGTTATAACTAGATTGTCGTTGGTCGAAGAAGATGGAGAGTCAGGTTCTTCTCTTGGTGGAGAATGAACTGAAGAATGTGGCTCCTCAAGCGGGTAAAGGGCAGGGATTATGGTGCCCTCCACTTGTGGTCAAGGAGTAGGAAGGGTCGGGTCTTCCATAGGCAGCAGGAAGGAGGATGGTGAGACCGGTGGTGCTGGTAAGGTTGAGGTGTCCTCCAAGATGAGAGAGGTTGACAGAGAACTAATCAGGGAAAGAGGTTCGTCCACACGTGATGGACTGATAGATGGACTAACCTCTTGAGGTTGGTCGGGGATGAAGGGCGAGACCGTATTGACTGTTCGAATGTTGTGTTCATGAGTGTTGTCAATCAAGGTTTGGACATTGTTTTGGGTCGGTGGATGATTGGGGAATGGTTGCTTGAAGATATTGATGCCTTGATTAGGGGGTGTATTGGGATTGTCTAAGATAAGGTCACCCTTTTCAAGCATGTCTTGGATTATGTTTTTAAAGGTTTTATAGTTACCCGTGTCATGACCTTTGACACGGTGGTAATTGCAGAAGTCATTTTCCCTATACCACGCAGGGATGGCACGTGAGGGATCAAATTGTGGAGGTGGTTGGATTTGGGGGAGATTGAGAATCCCTTGTCTAACAAGTTTTTCTAGCACAGACACATATGATTCTCTGAGAGGAGTATATTGTCATTGTATGTATCTCTATTGGAATTGACGGGTGGTGCTCTGAGATGTGGATGGCTCAGGCTGATTGGTTGAAGAGGATGAAGGTTTAACGACTACAACATTAGCTGAAGCTTTAGAATTAGGATTAGATGATGAAGGTTTAGAAGAAGAGGAATCATTGATCTTAGAGTTGGGATTCTTTCTCTGCAACTTGACTTTATTCTCTTCGATGGCATGTAATTTAAGTTTGCGGGCCATCGTGAAGGCTTCGTCGAAGGTGCGGAAGGTCTGAACCCATAAGGTGGAAGAAATATGTTTGGCACAGGCTCAGGAGAAAAGTTCAATAAGTTTGGGTTGGGGTAAGGAAAAGGAGAGTTGATTGATGAGGCCTCTCCAGTGAGCAATGAAGTTAGCTATAGATTCATCCTCGAATTGGCAGATAAAATAGAGGTCCATGATTGATACCTTCTTGGTGATGTTAATGGAGAAGTGATCAAGAAAGAGCTGGGCCAGCTATGTAAATGTGAAGAGGGAATGGCTAACAAGAGAGCTGTACCAATCAAGCGCATCACCAGAGAGAGACATAGGAAATGTGTGTAAAAGCAATGCATCATCATGGGCAATAAGGTAACAGGCATGTCTGAATGCCTGTAAGTGCTGCTGTGGGTCTTCCTTGCTTTGAAAGTGAGAAAATTTGGGAAGCTCCCAATGGTTGGGGTATGGCCTAATCAGGATAGAAGGATGAATAGGCTCATTGCAAATTTGCTCGTATGAGAGAGCATTGTGTGAGCCAGAAATGGAGGTCTCTAGGCTAGACATCTTGTCCATCAGCATTTTGATGATATCTACTGATGGATTGGTGGGTTGAGCACCCCCTAGATTATAAGGCACTTGAAAGATATTGAGAGGGGCATATGATGTGGTTGGTTACGTAGACGCAACATATGGGTAGCTAGTTATTGGAGTGAAAGTTGAAGCCAAGGGCACTTGTGTTATGGGGTTGGTAGGCACAAGTTGGATAGGGGCCGTCAAAGATGGTTGAGGAGTAGCCACATTTGTTGAAGGGTAGACAATTACTCTTCTGTTGATAGGTGCAAGAGTAGGGGGGATAGAGACCACTAGGTTTTGGAAAGGTGCAAGATTTGGTTGAGTAGTTTGAGGTTGAGGGGGTACCGGAACCCCCATGGAGGTAGGTCTAGAAGGAGAGGCTAAATTTTGAAGGTAGGACACAGTTGGGTTATTAGTCAAGGTGTTGGCTTGATTATCTATAGGTTGAATTGTAGATGCTGTTGATGTGATCCTTGTCTCGACTAAGGAAGTCGGCATCCCATAGATTGGGTTGCCTAGGGAGTCTCGCATTTGGCTATGTGCGAGATAGTGCTACAAGGCTTTGACGTTGATGTCTAAGAATCATGTGAAATCTTGGTCCCCTTCTGGGACAATAGGAATCTGGGGCGGGGTTGGGTGAGTAGGAGTTCTTTTAGTCTCTGAGTGGAACTCCATTATAGGACTGGTTATAGATGGTGAAGGCGAAAGTGGTTGTTGCCTAGCGTGGTCAAGAAGAGCCTTGGTTTGACTGCGTGTCAAAACCATTCAAGGCAAGAAAGGGTCAAGTTTCAGAAAACTATGTTTTTTTAGTTTCAAAAAATCAGAATAGATGTTTAGACAGCAAGAAAGTTAGATTTTAAGCTTGCTATTTTTGGGAAAAAAGATTGGACAGTGACCGACGTCAGTAAAAAAATTGATGTCGGTGAAGAAGTCTACCGATGTCGATCAGATAACTGATGCTGGTTGATAAAAGTTATCGACGTCAGTTACAAAATCGATGTCGGTTACTGTGTTTTCTAGAAACTCAGAAAAAAAGTTTTTGGAAATAAAGAAGACGTCCTTACCAGCTCAAAAAAAATAGATAAAAATAGAAAATAAGATGAGGACAGGTAGATCCTAAGCGTTAAATCCCTAGAAATAATTTTATTAGGATCGTGTGGCTTATGCCTTAAAGTGATGTTTGGGAAGGTTGGCTGTTAGAAGGGTCCTAGAAGAGGTAGTCTAAAGATGGTTTTAGGTATGTTTAGGCACTCAAAAGTCTGTGTTAGGTTCCGTACTTGGCCTGGTGCTAAGGAACAAGCTCCCCTCACTTCACGATTCTAGTGGTAAGCTGGTCTCGCTTAGCCAAAATATACTTTCTCTATAGATTAGACTCTGCCAGAGAATAGAGTGGGCTTTCCCCTTGGTGGTGAAATCCAAGTAGGATAGCTGGGACGGGTAAGGTATCCACTGGGTGATGAAATCCCAGTCGGGCCTTGTCTCAGGTGAGTTTTATGTTTGATTTAGTGCACGTGGTTTTGTTGTGTAACATCAAGTGATCTACGATTAATTCAATATGCGGTTTATTAATTACTAAATGTGGACTAAGAAATGCAAGCAAACAGAAATAGAATGCAATATATTTTTAAGCCCCAAATTGAAATGTTAATTTGGAATGAAAACAAGTTAAGAAAGGGTTAAAGAATATGAGTTTTGACTAGTCTAGAAATGCAAGAAAAGAAAGAAAAGTTCTTTTTATTCCTGCTTATGATGTCTTTTAGAAAAGAAGAAAGAGGTGAAGAGGGAGAAACCTAATGCACCTAAATGAAAAAAGAAGGAAAGGAACCCAAGGAAGGCCCTAAGTGTCCCATTGGGCGTGCCAGAATGTTTCTATGCAATTTTGCTTTCACATTCAAAGAGAGAAAATGAGAAACTTAAAGAAATGGTCAAGGCTTGTATGTACCTAGATGTAATCATGCACACCATTATCCAGACATTGTGAGAACTCCTCTTTGGTTGTGGAGGATGACACCTGAAAGAGACAGACACTAAAACATGAAAAATGTTAGCTGATAAGAGGGTGGATTGCCAAGCAAAAGCTTGGTCCTAGAAGCACTAAGGCTTCTTGGAGGATGACAATCCACTGTTAAAACAAAATATGATAGAGATAGGAAAGAGACATAATAAAAGACTAAAAAGAAAGAATTGAAAGCAAATGCGTACTTGATAAGCTGCAATTTGCTTAGCACAGTCACCGACAGTGGTGATATTGCCAGCGTCGGTCAGGAAGTAGCCGACGTCGGTTAGACTGCCGACGTCGGTAGGGGAAATGGATGAGGTCGGTCAAGGTAATGGCCAGGGATAGGTTACAGGTCTGGTTTCTAGTTTGTAGAATGGACTGTGGTCTTGTCTGGGGGTTTGAGGGTCTATGAGGGATTCAGAGGGTCTGCTTGGGGTCTAAGGGACAGAGAATGTTGTCTGGAAATGGACTGAATTAGTGATAGAGGCAAAAAGAGGATGAACAAGAGAGAGGGCTTTTCAGCCTCTCTAGGAAGGATAGAGAAGGTTGGGTATAGGATGCTTGGAATACACAGTAGATAGAATGCTAATATATTCGAAATGACACTAAAATGAAAATAGTAAAAATACTTAGCTGTGATACAAGTTGGCAAAGGTACAGAAGTTGTGTTTCAATTGTCACTGGTGATGGAGATATCATGCAATCCCTGTGCAGAATGTCTGATGCAAGACCTCAGTGCTTAGAAAATGTTGTCAAGAATGCTGATCCCTGTAAGAACACCAAGAAGCCATAACACTAGAAAGCAAAAGCATGAGAACTTGGTTTCACCGGAAGAAGATTTGAGATTTGTGATTAGCTCCAGAGATTAACGATCTATGATTAGATTCATCAAAGGGTTAGAAAATTGGTTTAAGTATAACCAACGTCGGTGATCTCACCAGCATCGGCTGACATTTGATCGATGTTAGCGGGTGGAGAATGGGTAAAAGAGCCACCGAGCCCGTTCTCCATCTGCCAAGTGCACTACCCATTGGAGAATTGTCAAAGGTTGGGCTAAATACGCATGAGAATTGGTTAGGTGGTTAGAGAGAAGTAAGAATAGGTCTTGGGTGAGTCATAGGGTGGGAAATAGTCCAAGGCGAGGTGTCAGACGAGGTGTTATAGGTGATGTGTCAAAGGGGAGGATATTAATAATAAATTATTATTTTTAAATTAGTAAGTGTATGGTTTAAGAATGGGTTAGGAATGGACCAAGGGGGAATATGACCAAGGGTTAGACACGATTTCAGTGTCTACACATAGTTATGTATTTGGTTTGATATATTATAGAATGTGAAATAAATTCACAATAATTTTAAGGTTTTGATGGCATGATAAAAGAAACACATTCACAACATAGGTGGAGTGATCGAATAATAGTTGTCAATGAAGAAGGGTGGAAAAAAAATAATGAGTGAGAGGAGATGCATAGAGAGGAAGAATGGGAATAGAGAGGAGGTGAAGGAGAAAAATGGGAATAGATAGAGGAGGATAAAGTTGATGGTGGGATTATAGATTAAACCCTTTTTAGGTATTTCATTCGCATGCCATAGGGTAGTGATGTGGCAATAAGTATTGATAATCCCAAGGGTGTCATGAGGTAGAAGAAGCTTTGTAAAACATTTCAACACTCTAGTAATTTGGGAAATTATTCTCTAGTCATTGGCCCTTGTAACAAACTTTTCAACAAGGGTGTGGAGTTGGATGTGAGTAATAGGGAACTAGAAGAGTGAGGCATCATAGGTAAGGTGGTAGGTAAGTTGATGGATATTGGTGAAATTGAAGCTTGAATTAGTGAGAATTGGGATTTTGATATTTATTTAAATTTTTTACCAAGAGGGTTATTTTTGGTCTCTTGTGTGGATGGGGAAAAAAGAGATTATATCCTTTCTTCAAGGCCTTGGCTGATAAATGGATTTGATGTTTCCATGCAAGCTTGGTGCCTACATTTTGACTTATAGGGTTGGGTGTAAAAAAATATCACAATTTGGATTTAGATTTATGCTTTACCAATTAAATATTAGGGAGAAGAAAGTCTCAAATAAATCAGTAATCTTATGGGGGTTTTCACCTCAATTGATCTAATTTTGATGGATGGAAATCTAGTAGTGTATGATAAAATATATATCTAATTAGTTATTAAATCTAATTTTTTTGAAGCCATCATTATTAAATTCTTTGTGAGAGAATGGGTTTAAAATATATAAATTGAAAAGCTTCTTTTTCATTTATTTGGGTATCACAAAGTAGGACACATCAAGAAAAATTCCCTACGCATCCCCATCCTTCTATTTGTAGAATGATGAAGAAAGTATGGTAAGTGAGATATCCTCATCCTACTCCTGAGTTATTATTGAGAAGAAATAGTAGAAATTGGTTCAATAGTTTGTTATAAAATCCTACCATTTAAGGATGATCTAGGCATTCTACTTTGAATTATGTGGATTCATCCCATTTTTGATATATGTTGATTAATTAAAAGATATTAGTTTCTCAGTATTTAAAATTGATGAACCTTTTAATATCATTCCAAAATTATGATGAGACCATAGGAGTTTTTGAAGACCAAGTTCAATATTTGGAAAGGCTGGTGGCTGATAATATGAAGGTAGTGGAAGAAAAGGCACATGATTTGGATGAGATGAGGGGTTCAATTGTAAAGAGTGATTCAGATGAGGATTTCTTCTCAAGGGAGATCTTGATAATTTCCCAAAAATATTTCCCTATCTTTGAACCTAACTATGGAAATAAAATCAAAAGAGGGAAAAAATCAAATTTTATGAAATTAAGTGAGCATGTTCTATTATAAAATAAAAAGTCCATCACTAAATTATTGTTTAGAGTTTGGGATCCCTTACTAAAATCATGAAGCTCATATCATATAATTTTATGGGCCTAAATACCCCTAGAAAATATTCTTGGTAAAACATCAAATGGTACCTCTTCATTTGGATGTTATTAGCTTCCAAGAAACTAAACTTGATAATGAAGAGGTGAATGGGTACCTCTCTATGAGTTGGCCTAACTAGAAGATTTAGTTTGTGGAATCAATGGAAGATTTAGGGGGTCTATATTTTCCATGGAATATTTTCAAAGTGGAAGTGACTTCCTTGGGAAGTTAGTATAATTTACAATCATGTAGGATCAAAGATTTATCCTCTTATATCTTATTTTGTTTCTAAAATGTCTATGGCCCTAAAAGTCCTAAGCTCTAAAGGAAATGATGGGTGGATATATATCATATCCCTTCTCTTTACCCTAATTAAAAATTTTCCATGGGTGGATAGTTTAATGCCATTCTTCACCCTACAGATAAAAGAGGTGGTATGGGGAGACCTCTCTCTTCCCAGTTAGACTTTGTGTTTAATTGTGGGGTCATTGATGTGAATCCAAATAAGGGGATATATACATGGAATAATATAATAAAAGGGTTCACAAACATTTTTGAATGCTTGGTTAGGTTCTTGATAAATCCATATTTGTTGAATTCTAATTAGATTTTGAAAAGCAAAATTCTTTTGATGTCTAGCTTTGATCATGCTCCTATGGATTAGGAGATAGTGCATGATCAAGATCCTCCTCTATGTTAATTTAATTTTGAGTTGATGTGTTTGAGAGACCATTTTATATTTGATCTAATCAAGTAATTTTGGTATAACTCCCATTATCTCAAAGGTAATTGTATCTTTTATTTTTATAAAAATATTAACTTCATCAAGAAATGTCTCAGACATTGAAAAAATATCATTATAAGAATATTTGTGAGGAAACTAAGAAAGTGGAAACTAAATTTAAATATTTGAATGAGGTGGTTTTTAAATTTTGGATGAATGAATATATGTATGAGAGTGAACACTCTTTGATGGTGGAGATTGAAGAGTTGCATCTCAAGGAATGGGAGTGAGTGATATTTGAAAATGGAGCTTGAAGAGATGCATATCAAGGAAGAGATTCATTGGAAATATAAATAAAGTGAGTGTTGGCTCAAGGAAGGAGATTAAACACCAAGTTTTTTCAAAATTCTACTTGGGACAAAAGGATTTGTAATAGAATCTCTAAATTTGTGGATAGGGAAGGTAAAGCATTGGAGTAGATCTATGAGATAAGGGATGAAGTGGTTAGTTTATTAAACTCTATTAACATGCCCCAATGATTTAGATCTTAGGTCTTAAATTAATCTTGTTAGTGTTATTCCTCATGTGGTCTCAACATAGTGATCTCTCTTAACTCCATTTTATTTAGAATAAATAAGGAAGGTGGTCATTGCAATGAAAAAAGATAAAGCTTAGGGTTATATTGGATTATTAGTAGATTTATATTAATTCTTTTGGCTGATTATTGAGGAGGTTACAATTATGGTGGAATTATATGGATAAAATAAAAAGTTTAGTATGGATATCAATTTTACTTTTCTCTCTTTGATTTCTATAGGGACCTCTCAATCCACCTGTGGTGACTTTAGATTGATTGCTCCATTTAATATGATTTATAAGATAATTTATAAATTAATTTCATTCAATTTGTAATGTTTCATCTCCTAATTGATCTCACTTGAGAGATGGTGTTTGTCCTAGGTTATCAAAATTTAAGATGGCATCATAGTCATGCATGAACTAATTCACTCTCTATAGTATTTGAAGTAAGAAGGCATGCTTAGAAAACTTGATATCAACAAGGCCTATGCTAAAGTTAAGTTTAGATTTCTCATGAAAGTGTTGGAAAGGTTTTGCTTTGATAAGAACTAGTGCGAGTGGATTTTTAGTTGGAAATTATCTATTTTTTTTATCAAAGTCAATCCTACAGGGTTATTTGAAATTTATTGGGGTGTTAGAAAATGGGATATAATTTCTCCTTTTATTTTCATCTTAACCACTAAAGTGATCACAAGGGTAATTTAGGATGCAAAGGGAAAATGATTGATTGAGGACCTTAATGTTATAATTGGGATGGAAAATATTTCTCACCAATAATTTATGGATGATACATTTTTATTTGGTAAGACATCCTTAAGGGAAGATTTTCTCTTTAGTAAATTGTTATATAATTACTTATTTCCATTTAAGTAGGTGGTGAATCATTTAAAATTTGAAATCTGTTTCATTAACATTTACAAACATGCTCAAACATGGTCAACTTAGTGCCTACATTTTAAAATAGGAAAGATGCCTACGAAATAACTGGGGGTGCCTTTCTTTGTTGGAAATGGTAAAAATGATTTGTGGAATAATTTTTTAGGATTCTTAAAAGACATGTTAAATTATTTGAAATTAAAATTATTAGCTATGGTTGGTTGATTAACCTAATTAGATTTGTTCTCAATGCTATTCCTATTTATTATTTTTGATTCTACGTCCTCCTGGTAAGGTGTTATAATACATCAATCAAATTTGTAAAAACTTCCTTTGGTAAGATAGTGAAATGAAAAAATGGGTGCCTATTGTGAAATGGGAGTGTGTATGTAAGGATAAATGAGTAGGTGGAGATGGAATCAAGGATGAAACTTCTTAGAATATGGCCTTAAGGGATAAGCTAGTATGGGGTGTGTTTTCAAACCCCTTAGCTCTTTGGAAAAAAATATTCAGTTAAAGTATTTGGGTTTTGTGTATCTATTAGGAATCCTATATATTTATTCTCCACTAAAAGGGTCTCATTTGTGGAATTTTATGCTTCACTAAAAATATCTCATACTAAGCATATATCCTAGGTTATTAATAATGCTAGGATTGTAGACTTTTACGATGATTATTATAAGGGAAACAAGCCTCTTTTGGAGTGTAAAGAGTTAGATTATACAAAGGAAATTTTATACATTACTTGGGGAAGAAATTAATTGAGTATTTAGATAAAGGAATGCTTGGTTATATATATATGGTGTTTGAATACTTGATACAACCTTCATCCCTCATGATAAAAATGTTTTGCTCAAAGCCATAGTGGTTAAATGCAAGGTGTTCTTGAACAATAAAGAGGATTCAATTTTATCGATAGGTTTTAGAATAGGTGAATATAATTTTAATTTGGGATATCAATTGACATATTTTGAGGAGTATTACCCTTGAATCAAGATACTATGTTAGAGTAGTAAAGGGTTGGATAAGGCTAGGGATTTTTCTTGGTTATCAACTCAATACAAAATTTTGACTCAAGATAGACTCAGGAAGATGGGTTGGTGTGGGCCATTGAGGTTTTGTATATGTATGAAAAAGGAGGAAATGTGGATCACCTATTATATGTATTCCATTTGTAGCTTCTTATTGGGATTAGATAAGTAATAAAGTTGGTATTATGCCTACACTAATTTTTTTCAAGCTTATTCCTCTTGCCACCTGGGTCAATAGGGAGATTCATTTGGAGCTATTTAGATAGACAATATTTCAATTCTCATTTAGATGATTTGAAATGAAAGGAAAATGCATATATTTTGTGATCAAATAATTTACTTGATTGTCTAATAAAAAATTAAATAACCATTTTTGAGGTCATTTCCTCTCATTCAAATAGGAAGATGTTAACCTTTGTTCATGTGACCAATAGATTAGGTCAAATTGGATGTTGGTAACCATTTCACCAATTAATGTGTCAAGGGTAAGTGATTATTCTTCCCTAGATCACAATATGATCACCTAAATTCCCCTCTATAGGATTTTTTGAGCTAAATTTTGATGGTGCAACAAGAGGTAATATAGGTGCTTCAGGAGCTAGTTTTTGTATTAGGGATTGTTTGAAATCTTTGATCAGGATTTTATTTATAAATATTTAAGATGGTATAAATAATGAGTCTAAATCTCAAGAAATGATGTTGGGAATTTAGTTGGTACATCATTATGGCATTGAAAAACTTGTAATTGATTGTGATTCTAATATCTTTGTGGAAGTGTTTCATAACAATCATGCTAAGGCATGGAGGCTCAATAATATTTTGGTGAATGCATGGTCATTATTATATGAGTTATCATCATGGAAGATTGGGTATTGCTTTATAAAAACTATCAAATACATAGATTTACAACCAAATTAGGGGTTTGACTAAAGGAGTAACAAAATTATTGATATTAATTAGAACACTTAGCTGGAACTAGTTTTGATCAATAAAATCTAGGATCTTTCATTTTTTTATTGGGGAATGCCAAATCATTAGTTTAGCTACTTGGAAAATCTCTCAAAAACATGATGTGATTTAATTATGTCCATGTGTGAAGTTTTAGGTGTGATGCACATTCATTATGGGTCATGTGTGTATTTAGGGGAATTTATTAATTGGGATGGTGATTTCTATCTCTGGTTGTGAAGTTTTAGGGACTTTTTCAAGCAGTGACCATGAAATCTACTTTAGATAACATGGAAGTGATCAATCTTGTGCTCTCCTTTAGGTTATAAAATGTGAAATGGATTTCAAATAATATATCTTAGATTATAGAATATGTATAATATTTTGGGATTCAAATATATAATTATATGTAATTAAAGTTATTATTAGACAAGATTACATATATGCATTATGGTAAAACAAGACCAACTTAGATGTGTCTTATAATTTCACAAGTAATGTAATTCACACTATAAAAGATGGGGATTTAACTAGAAGGGTGGTGGAAATGTTGGTTTCATCTAGTCTTTTGGGTAGTTTGTGTGCTTGGATAAGTAGGATGAAGGTGAGTACAAGTTCTTACATTTGAATTATTTGGGATTGATTCCACTCTCAGTTTTTAGGAATTAGAGGAATAGTTTCTAAAAATTTATGATCTTTTGGTGTATGTTTTAGAAAGGCCTAAAATGGGGGTTTTTGGGGAGGGGTGGTGATATATTTTCCCATGAAAGAGATCTTGGCATCCTTACCCATCCTTTATATAATATTGGGTTGGTTTGATTCTAGAAAGATGGTTTTGGTAGCCTAGTTTATGGTGGACTTCTATGAACACTTACGATTTAAAGTTGTAATTTTAGGGATGGGATGGTAGGAGAGATGAGTTGGTGCATCTTTCTTTGAAATTGGTCACTCAAAAAATTATATCTATGCATTTGAAGTGGAAGTCATAGTTAATGGTGGATGTGGATAGACCAGGAAATGTCTTCTCTATGAAAAAGTACATTTGGGAAGAGGGAATTTTTGATGTGGGTGGTGGTAGTCCTATACAAATTTTTAGTTTCAAAGGGTCCTTCACATAACTTCCCATCCTAGATGATGGCCTAGGAAGATGCTCAAAGTTTTAGTTGGTGTAGGGGTTGTATGATATTGATATGGTTGTTGACATGAAGTGGATACCTAAATTTCTATTTGGCATATGTTTATTTTTACATAACTTAGCTATCTTTCTAGGTGTGAAAGTTCGTGATTTTTTATATTTTGTTATTTCCTACCCTTGGGTATCTATGTTTGTTTCTAGGATAATTTTTGATCAAGGTTTGTTCCTTGATGTTTTTTAGGCTACCCCTTCTTTAGGTGTTAGATGTTTTGGTGGGAAAGTTTTAGTGATTACTCCTAACTTCTTCCTTTCCTCTTTATTTCTCAATCTGATCTTTGTATGGGTAAGGTACCCATTTTAAACCTCAATATCTATCCAAAAAAGGACAAGATATTAATATTAATCCTACATAAATCCAAGTTTAATCATTTGAAAATCCAAGTTTAATTTTAATCACATAGAGAAACAAAAGTCTTAATGTTTTTATAGTCTATATAGAAGAAAAAACATTGTATAACATCTCAATGTTGCTTTAAAAAAAATTAAGAACCACTTTTTCATAGTCCACCTCTAGGATGAACGTTGGAAAATTATTTTATATTAAATATATTTTAATACTTTAATTGGCGGTCATGATGTTGAAATGAAACATTGAATGGTATGACACAAAAATATTAACAAATTCACACTTGTAGTTATTTTGAATCATTGGTAATTCTATTTTTAAACACTCTTGATCAATACCCAATAAAAAACGTGAGTTCCTTTAGGGACCCTATATATGTAGGTGGAGCTACCCCAACTAAAGCCTCACCTCTACTAGAAAGGAAAGTTTGGATTAAGTCAACAAGGATAGTTAGATAGATAGATGTGGTCCCCCATATAACTATGGGTTGCCTATATATATGGGCCTAGAGGCAAGCCCCAATGGGCCCCTATATATATGAACATGAGTTAAGGTATATCAAGATAAATTATGAGATAAATTTATCTATATATACCTAAATATATTATCTCCCTAACATGAACATTACTAGATATTTTAGCACTTAGTAAGCCTATACAATTTAACTGAATAAAAAATTTATATAATAGATGAGATACAAGTTAAACCATATATTTTATCCATTGAATCCTCTCCATAGATATAAAATACATTTAAATAATTTGATAATATTAAATGTAAAATTACTTTAATTTATTTCAACTCTCTATAGGAATGTTTCATCACTTGTAATGGAGGAAATGTGCAAAAATCCTACTTGTTATTTGAGACTTTCACCAAATAAAACTCCAATATTTAAGGAAAGATGAAATAAAATATAATTGATCAACTATTTTCACTTGAAATTGCACCCAATGAGGAGATGGGAAAAGCTTTTCCTCATTCAAGTGAGATAATGTAAACACCTTAGGGCTATGGGTATCCCTATTAGGAGGTGGATCTCTAGATTAGGGGATGTCTCCCCTTAATGTATCAATAAAGCTCAAACCCTACTACTAAACTTGGGGATGAAAAGGGATAGAGGTAACATGAAAGTAAACCTATTATATGGGGGTGATACACCAAATTATTTTCTCTACTCATACCTTTGACATACACTTGGAACCAAGAACAATTTACATAAACACTTCACTCAATATCAAGTCTCTCTCTCACATCAATGCTTTAATATGGGGTCTAGGAGATAGCATAGGTTAGGAAGATTTAGGGCAATAGGAATTTGAAGACACTCTATTTAATGATCTATTCACTATACTTGCAGCCTCACTTGACACTTCTTGTTGACCTGCAAGAAAGAGATCATAACACTCTTGGTACTAATAGGAGTAACATGTGAAGGTAAATAGACATCACACTTACACAAGACTAAACACAATCATGTACACTAAGTTATTTCTTAGAATGAGGTAAAATTACTTTTATTTATTTATTCAAGGCAAAAATTTTATAGGGATTTTCCATACCTAGGTAGAGAGATATAATACAATAGCCAAAAAGGCTCAATTTATAGAAAATGTGGGAAGAGAGAGAGAAGGGGAGTCCAAGAGTCACTTGGACATGTGTCACCGATGTGAAGACTAGTTAAAAATGTATGAGAGAGAGGGATGGGGTGAGAAATATAGTAAAAATATCTACAAGTGTCATCTCCAATCATCCAAGACCTATAAATGATCAAGAAACTCCTTTTTTATGCATAGGAAGTTGCCCTTCATAATTAGCTTTCCAAAACTACCCTAAGTCTAAAATTGATAAATTTTGAAGATTAATATAAGTATTAGGGGTTACTAAGAATACCTCATATGAATTGGAGAGGATCTTGACCCTTCCTATCATTTTAGCCATGCATGATCATACTTAGCAGTCCTAAAATAACTCTTTTCCCTACACCTCTCACACTTGGCACCTCAAAAATATTCAAACCTACAATACGATCCATAAATTAAGAGTAAATACATGTTTCCCAAGTGCACATGGTATTATTTACAATAAACAATCCTTAAAAGGCTCTTCAAATGAAGATTAACCATTTTCTCTAAGTCTTCCCTAGTTGGCTCCCTAGATTGGCTGAAAGGAGAGAGTTGGTAAAAAAAATTATAAGTTGAGATACATGATATAATGATCATGAATACTTATAAAAAATCCTATTCTTGCTTCCAAAAGTGATTTGGTTTCCTAGAAGTTCACCATGCCTGCAAAACAAAAAAAATGGTCAAAATAATCCCTATTTCCCCCTATTTAATACATGTCCATACACATAAGTCACATGTGAAGAATATATATAGAGTCATATACATCATCCAAGTGTTTTAATGGCATTTTACCTACATCTAGATGCTCAAATTGGCTCATCTTCCCAATCAGGTCTCTTAAGAGGGTTTGCAAGGGTTTTAGAGGGGTTTCTAGTCTTAACCTTTGTTCATAAAGGTTACACATTGGAATAATATGAAAATTACACTTATGGATTCTTAATAACCCCATATGACTTCTCCAAAATACCTTATGGTCCCATGAAAATGTATATGAAAATTCCAAACACTTGAAGGTGACCATTTGAGTCAATTTTGCATAATTAATAGGGTTTGAGTACATTCTAAGCCAAATGATGGCTTCCTAGTGGATATCCTACAAAAAAAGGTTTTAACACCTCTGAATATTCCATATAAACATTATACCATCATTATAATTGATCCCTTGAAGGTAGAAATGAAGTTGACCCCTGCTTTGGAAACATGCTTATTCCTTGCCACCTAGGTCTTCTTGTACCTTAGGATCTAAATGGATTAATTTGCCTAAAAATGGATAAAAAATATCCAATATACACCTGAAATCATGAATTTTTCAAGTTAAAATCATGGACAAGGCTAAAAATGCATATGACTCTCAACTAGGCCTTTAGGCCTAAGGGTTTCCCTTACACATGACTGTAACCCTCCTTGGTTAGACCATATTTTTTGCTTACAAGGATTATATAAAGGTTTTTTATATTTTTTTAGGTTACATAAATATTATATAACTTTAATATATTCATTTATTTCCCTTTGGTCATCAATTTCATCATTTTTCTCAAAATTACCATTTCCATGCAAGCTAAAACTGCCCCTGATCCGAAACAAAATAAAGAGGGTTTTCCATATTATTATTAGAAAATTTATGATTTTATAACCTTATTAAACCCATAATTTTAATATTCACCAAATTTTATCTTATAAATCCTCCATTATACCATCCAAATATCTAAATTTGCTAGGTAGAATTTTGAGTAGGCAGCTTATGAAGGTGGGCAGGGGATGGACTATGTTTGGAGATTTTATGGATTGATTTTAGATTTTTCATGGAATTTATGGATAATTAATTATTTAAATAACCTATTTCAACCATTTTTATTCTATTATCCTCTCAAACACTTATTATGTCCTTGAAAACCCTAGACTAGGTCTTATGTCTGCGTAGGAAGGGGATCCCTATTTTATGCTTGGTTGTAGGTTGTTTTGATTTTGTTTAATGATTTAAGGAAAAAATTAAAACATTTTTTTATCTTAAAAATATTATTTTATTGATAATTCACAATTTTTAAAAATCCAAGCTCACTCTTTTGTACCAATGCATCTCTCATTATCAAGATTAAGCACTGCCTGTTAAGGACTGAGACAAGCCCCAAAATTTTTGCCTATAGATGTTTGTTTGACATTTAGCTAATTTTTTTAGATATCATAATCATTAAAATTATTTAAAAATACCATTAAAATGATTTAATTTCTTTAAAATATTTCAAATCACACCAATTTCATGCTTTGGATCTTCAACTAGAATACCATTGTCTTGATTGTCCCGGTCATGGTTTTGCCCCTATTTAGTGCATTTTGGCAAGCATTAGGAATTTTGGATGTTGTATTTAGGTATTTAATGAGTTATTTAAGGTTACATATCACTAATTTCACTTTATATCCACTTTTAAAGTTTAAAACAAAGTCCAAACTTCTAACTCCTTCCTCACTACTAATATACCTTTTTACTATGTTTCCTAAGTTCTAGGCTACTTGTAGGTGTTCTTGAGACATTTTAGGCCATGTGATTGGAAGGAAACCTTTTAAATTTAATCCTAGTACATTGAAAACATCAAATTGACCTAAAAATTTAAACTTTACTATTATATTCCCAACTAAGATCAAGAACTTACCAAAGCTTGCTGTAAGTGTTTGTTCTCATCCATATGTACGAACATGGGGGAATGCATTAATGGTCAAAACTCCAAACTACAAAATTTATCAACATTATATCTGAAGATTTCCATTTGGACTAGTTTTTATGGTTCCAAATCAGTTTCATAGCTTAGGATTTTCAAATTAAAATGTAAAACCACTTTCTAATCAATGTCCTGTAGATATCAGTGCCCCTTTTCAATGGGTTTTTGGCAACTTTGAGACCTTGAAACTCCACCTTCTACTTATAATTTGATTTTAAAAATTGGAATAGTTGTTTTAGGTTGATAAGGATACAATATTATATAATTTTAATGTCTATATCACCTTTTAAGTGTATTTAGTTAGGTCCTCAAAACCTCTAAGTCCACTGTTTGCAACTTTTAGGGACTGTGAGCCAATACAATCAACTCATCCTTTTGAAGGAAAAATCCAACTTGCATAGAATTTTCACCTTCATGGCATGAAATATAAGATAATTTAAGCATGATAAATCCTCAAACTGAATTACACCATGCTTTTACTCTTCACACCTCCGTACAAACCTCTTGGAGCTCAAGTAAGATGATTGTGAACTGATTAGACAGTGAACTAGGAAACTAGGCAATTTGGCTTTGAAGGAGTATGACAATTTGATATCTAAAAATGTGATTAAATGGGATAAATTTTTAAAAATGGATAAAATCATACTAACATCACTAGGATCCTCGTCTATGTTTCAAAAACTTAGGTTACCCTTCAATGGCTGCCAACTTGAGAAACAAGCAAACTTGGAAATCTCCTTCAAGGGAGATGAGAGAGGAAGTTTTGGATGATGAGAAAACCATGGAGAGGGAATTATTACAACTTGGGAACACTTCATCAAGATCATATAGCTCCATGGATTCTTAAAAATAAGAAATAGATGCATAACCATACCCCTCTTGAATGTAATTTCATAAAAAGATACCTAGAGTGTTAGTGATTGTTCATGAAGGAGGAGCCACAAATATTAGAATTATTGTTATGAAAATGAATTTAAATCATATTAAAATCCACTCTTATAATCAATCTTCCCAACTCCACTTGTATGGCCCATAACAAGTGTTTGAAGCTGCACTTCCTTGGCTTGTCAATGGAAAAGAAGAGAAATGAGTTGCAGATGAAAATTTTTATGAAATTTATGCAATAAAAATGTGTAAATGACCTGTTTATATGTGAAGATTCACATTTTCATGTTTTTCAAGTGTCACACTTGTCAAAGAAGCTATAAAAGTGCCCATTTCTCTCTTTTTGGCTAAGAAAACTACCTTTTATTTGAAAAACCTAAATTTTTTAGTTAGTGACAGTTATTATAGACATATTAGGACACATGTCACGTGATAAATCTCTTTTACACTTGTAAAATTTCAAATAAACCTATACTAAGCATTAAATGCACCATTTTGACCCTTTAAAAAGACTTAGAATGATAAATAGACCTAGAGAACACTTAACTAAAGATAGTACAACATAAATTGACATTAATTGACCTATGAAACACCTTATGATAACATATTATACCCCATCATATGCCTAAAAGTGAATTTTTTTACTTGGGGTGTCCTATTTTGACCTAAAAGTCAAAATTGGTCAACATTAACCTTATGTATAAATGATTTTTATTTAACTTATAATTTCAATATTTGGAAGAAAAATTAGTTCTAAACATATACACTAAAAAAATTAATATATTAAAAAAATGTATTTTTTGAGCTCTACTAGGATTTGAGTGAAACATTACTGAAGTGTCCATTTTATTTAGTGAGATATTTAAGAGATGAACTTGGTGAATCCTACCAAGGTTAATAGGAAAGGAAATCAATGGATCCAAAAAAAGAGGGCCCACTAGCAAGTAGTGATAAGAGGAACAAGTTTGATGAAGAAGGAAATAATGGAAACCGTCAACGCTAAGGGTAATTAGAAGGAAAATATACCTCAGAATTTGAGAATAGTATACTTAGAAGTAAGAAAAGATAGTCTGATCATAATAAAAGTTTTGAGTAAACTTGAGGATAATATACACAAGTTGGTGACAAGAGGATTGATTTGTATATCCTTAGGGATGCAAATATCTTTGGAAGATATGATCAACTGGGACAATAATAAATGGAAAACACATTTAGAGTATGAAATAAAAACTTTTCATAAATGGTATTTCATAGTGGTTTTTAAATGAAGAAGATCACAAAATAAGTTTTTAGTTAGGCTCATGGTTCTTTGACAAGTTAGGCTTGTTCATAAAACATTGGAATTTAGGCTTTAAGCCTACAAAGACAATGCCATCCAAAGCCCTTATTTGGATTCATGTGTATGCTCTCTCCAAGAAATTTGGATAGAGTATGTATTAAAATAAATGAGGGATTTCATGGGAGGATTCAACCTCTAAAACATTTAATTCAATTAAAGCCTCAATTTTCATCAAAATAATGTTGAAAATTAATGGATTATGGTGTTTTTTACACCAAAACTTTCAAGAATTTTTATCAAATTTTACAATGTGAAATTGATGTAACTAGATATTTTTATTATGACAATTTTGAGTTTCATTTGTGCCAAAATTTCATAAAAATTATGTCATGAATGGTTTTGACTTTGTGCCACATTTACATTGTATGTCGGGTTGGCATTTTATTTCCAATATGCAAATTTTCCAAAAATAAATTGACATAATATATGATGCTAAAAAACAATTAAAAATTACACACACACACACACACACACACACACACACACACAAAATAATAATATAATATTCAATTTTTTTATATGAGGTAAATCAGTGACCAGGAACATGTTGAAGAAAAATAAATAGATAAAATAACACAAGAGAAACAATACTAACATAATCTTTAAGATAAAATTGAATTTAAAAAATCACATACACATAAGATTAATTAGCATACAATATTTCACATGGGAAAACCCTTTTGGGTTATAAAAGTCAACATTTGAACCTTCTTTCTCATTGTACTAAATCAAATTTTTGCATTACAATAATAAACTTGAAATTTATACAAATTTATTATTATCCATAAATAATGTGAGTATATAGAGACACATAAATAGGAAACTATCCACCTTATGAAAAAGTGTTATGGTTCATCCTCCTTTCCATCTAACCATCCACTTGTGATGCTTCAACTTCCATACAAAATGTCTTGTAGAATATGTCACCTAAGACATACCTAAGATAATTTATTTGAATCCATCATTGGATTTCCCTATGAAAGATACACACTTAAAAATCACTCAAAATAGATTCCATTTGAAGAAGTTTGAACCCAAAAAGGTATCATTACCATACTACTATTGTCTTCACCCAGGTGTTCCCAAACAAATACCTCAATCAAAGTGTCTCTTAAGAGATATCTCACCTTGGTGTTTACTAAGAGACACCTCAATTAGGTTTCACCCAAGATACACCTCACCTAGGTTTTGTATAAAATATACCTCATTTAGGTGTCACCTAGGATATACCTCACCCAAGTGTCACCTAAGAGATACCTCATCTAGGTGTCACCTAAGAAATACTTCACCTAGGTGTAACCCAAACATCACTTAGGAGATAATTTTAAAATTTAATATATAATACTTTTTTTATCCACCATTATGCATCATGGAAAATATAAAACACATTTACAAAAATTTCCCACTTATTGAATACTTCCTATTGGGGCCCAAAAATTCATACTTTTAGATGTTAAGGGCAACCATCCCCATTAAATTTATACATCAATAAAATTTCTCAACGCTCATGATTCTTTTCAAAGAATCAATGATATTATTATTTGTGTTGATTTTTTCCAACATTAGTTTCCCGTATTCAATCATTTCTCTAATAGATCTTTTGGAAATGTCTCAACTTTACATGAATCTACACAATAGTAATTGTGCACACATTTGGTGTTGTGTAAGGTGTTTTAAGGTAGTACTTGGTTACAAATAATGTTATGTAGGTTTATTGTGAAATGTACGATGGATATGTAGTTTTATATGAATATTAACTTTGGTAGTTACACAAGGTTATTAGTGTGTAAGGATGAAGGCAAAGTTATGTAAGGAACTATGTGTAGTTTGAGTTTCTCTCTAAGAAAATACAAATTGGTTCTTTGTGGTTAAGTTGTACTAAGGTGTTTCAAGGAGATGTGAAACATGAATAGTAATTAAAGGTTATTTTATGGTATTCTAAACATTTTACTCACTAAATTTATTAGATTGAAGTGGTGTTAACAACATATTAGTGGAACTTTGACATGGACCTATTAAGGAGCATTAAATGTTGTTTACTTAGCATACTATTTGGTGCATGAATATTCTTCTGTAGTGAAAATTTTACAAGTGAAGTGTCTATTATAATAAAAATTTATAAAAAGTAAGAAGTAAAGACCATAAATATAGTTACATATGATATGTGTGATAATGGTTTTCAAATGTTAAATACACATGACCAAGTGTGTTAATTAAAGTATATAATAAATCATTATATGAAGGCTACATAACTTTATTAATTGATCATAGTATTAAAGACATCCATTTTATGTTATAATTCAAGTAGGTTGGTGTGCTAGGATTTTTAATCGAAAGGGTTTTTACAAATGAAAATACTTAGTGTCTGTGTAATATTTTCATTCTCTCTACCTATGCTAGATTCACATTAAAAAATCCCGTGTTTGTTTATCATGATAAAAGATTATTCCTAATCATAATATGGTACTATATATTAATATATGATTCATATAAGAATGATACTTAGGGTTATTTTACATAGATATTACACTTTAAATATCATAATCTATCCTTATAACCTTTTGTAAAATCCAATAATTGAGTAAAACTTTTGTAACCACATTGATTCCTTACAGACATGAGTGGCTACTGTTACTCTACCAATTTTATAGATATAGAAACAATTATTTTCCTTGAGATCATCCAAATTAATTCTCCACCAAATAATTTAAACATGTAGGAACTTGTATAAATTCAATAGTAAAGATCTCCATCCCAGTCTAAATCTATAAATAATTTTAGATTCAAAATTTTATTCTCACTAGGCCTTCTTTTGTAGCAAATAACATACCTTAAAGTCCTATGTTATTATTTGAAGTATCTTATAATAATAATCTAAAGTCACTTCCAAAGGTTGGAAATAAATATATTTACAACTCCTACTGAATGGGAAATTTAAGGTCTAGTGTATAACATCACATACATCATGTTTCTAAAAACACTTATATAGGGAAGTCTAAACATGTCAATGATTTACTCTTATGTCTCAAGAAATTTTTAGTATATATATTTTGACCAACATGAAAGGGGATAGTAATTAATATACTCTATTGCATCATGAATCATTATTGTATCAACTCAATCTAATTTATTTGATTCAACCACAATTTCATGTTTACACAATCCATTTTAATATTCATGCCCAAAATTAAATTTGTAATAGATATATCCTTCATGTCAAATTGAGATGATAACTAAGATTTAACTATATTTATCATTTAATTATTGTTAAAAATAATCAAGATGTCATCCATTTACTATAGAACCCTAAATTTGGTATTATATACTTTGGATACATCAAATTTGGCACACTTTAACAAAATTG